>JAMKCH010008502.1:0-47274 GCA_023653785.1 Ophioderma brevispina
GCTTAATTTATGCACCCTCCTTTTCTTGTTGGATGCCGTTTGCCATCTCATCTTCATGACACCTATAAGACGTTAAATCCATTACGTGCATGCGTTAGTGATCTGAAAGGATACATTATCTTTTCGTCTTCAGTGGATAGTATAACAATGGTAAACATATTTGATCGCCCATTTAATCCAGAATCTTTTTTTTAATACTTTATTATTTTTCATTGTTAAATGTGGTGCTTAACCCTCGTCTGTAACCGGGGGTGTGTGTGTGGGGGGTGGTTACCACCCCCAAGTGACTTTGCCTCCGTGCGCTAATATGCTAAAAATTTTCGTAAAAGGCTTCTAGATAATCATTCTCTCATCCTCTTGTCTTTTAAAACGAACAAAATTGTGACGGTAGCACCTTCACCGGGTTGGGTATGCCGTCAAAGTCGAAGGTAAAGGGGGTGGTTTGCCCCCCAAGGATTTTTAGGGTGCATTTTTGACACATTATGTAAAGTCTGGCTCTAAACTCTATGTTGATGGAAACTAGTCATTTGCCATCATTTGAGCCGAAAAACCGCAGAAAATCTAATATTCCTAATTTGTAGCGCATAATTGGAGTTTCGCCTATTTTCTGTTGAAAATGTCAATTTTTGCCGACTTGCGGACTTGACGACGTCATTGTGGACGGCGTCCATACGAGGTAATTTGGTACTTATTTTTCGTATCAATGGAAAGATAAGGACCATTGCTATCCACTGGTAATCAAAATCCGTGTTAAAAAAAGTCCTTGGTAAGACGAGGTTAAACCAAGGTTGTGATGTAAGTCCTGAATACCGGACAGCAAAATCATAGTTTTTAAATTAGATCAAATTTGTTTTTAAACACAGGCTAATCTTCGTTTGTTTTTCCAGATAAAAGCCACTGTAGTATAAGTAGTATGATTATTTATTAACCATGTCCAAGTCATACCACCCTGTTAATCGTCTTTCCGCTGGCATGTGATGGGTTCTGAAATGATGGCTTTACACAGCCCAAGGGTCTAATAGGATAAGCTGAATCCCTGATCAGCCAACCGTCTCAATTTCCCTTCCCCCTCCTCAACATTCGGCCACAGCTCTGAATTTGCCCAGATACAGGCAATCATGGGTAGATCCCGGCCACCTAGCTACCAAAAATCACGTATCATCAGGCTTGGCATCCCAACGACTGCACATTGGTGGGCATGAACTTGCTTCCTGCAGACATACTGATCCTCGTGTTCAGATTGGCCTGGATTTGGATGAGTGTCCATCAATTGCACCTAAAACCTTTGGCAGGCCTCTAACTCGTAAAAAACCCTTCCTTCACCTGGTTGCTTGGCACCCACATTTATGGAAATTTGATGAACTGTGGGGTGAAGCTGCCAGCTGGATTCAGTTACTTCGTGGATGGCTCTTCCATCAGCGTTGTCTTGGCCATAGCTGTGGTTTTTTCCTGCATTACGAATTATGGTACCAATGACGTTAAAATAATCAAGTGTCGCTAAGACCTTCAGGTACACGGGCACAGATCGGCGTGTTATGCCTGGTGAAGCATATAATATAATATATTATATCTAATATATATATATATATATATATTATATATATATGTATAAGCTAATATTCCTGCCAGTTTATAAAGGTAGAGTCAAAATATTTTTGTAAGATCTACCCAACAATCAAGTACCACAGCACCCATTTTACAAAAATGAGGAGCTGGCAAGAAAAAAAGAATGGCAAATACAATATTTATTCAATGTGTATTGTAAGTTCCTTTAATCTTACACACGAGTCCCATGGCGTTTTCAATCTAATAAAACAACAATCACCAAACATAGCAAACTACTCTTCATGAATGTTAATCCAAAATGTAACATGGCGCTTCCCTTTCACACACATCATTTTCTACCAACTTGCCAACTGTGGATGAGATGAGAGTCATTCTGTACTCATCCACTACTTCACTTATCAGAGACATCCCAATCTAGAGGGTTAGAATAGTCCCTTACTATCCTTTCCGGGCCTTCTTCTCCCTCTACTGTCTCATAAACACGAAAGCAACCCCTGCCTGGTGTCCAACTTCCAACCGATTTGGTCAAATCTACTCAACTCTGACTAACGTAGAATGTTTTGCGTAACTGTACGACAACCTTGCAACTAAGAGAGTTCTATGGAACGCATCAACAATCGTAGAAAAATGCGTACTGCTTTTACGACAGACTAAGTTTCTCGTATTTTTTTAGGAAAATCTTAATTTTAAACAAGCATTCTAAGTTTCGGGAACGGCGTAAAACTGTAAGTGTGAATTTACGCAAAGTGTACGAGGCGATATGGGGCTACGATTGTCGTAGACCACTTTCGTGAACGGAGACTCCAGCCTCCAGGGGTCCACGTAGTGCCCCTGAGGGTTTGACAATTTTTGGTTTGTTATATGCTAAATGTCGTCTGAGGCCTATTCTACCGAGTTGTTGTAAAATTTTCTTGGTCACACACACGCTGACCAGTGAACTTTAAACCATCGGCTGCAAGCACCATGACTGGATTCTTCAAGTGAACCTTCTCTGGCTACGCCCCTGATAAGGTAAAAGAGGGCGAGAATGCTGATCTGACTGTAAATGGTCAACTAGGTTACGTCAGAGAGAGCATGGAAGAAAGAGATTAGAAGGAACCACATCGACCAACTTGACATGTTTGAACGATCTATCTTCCGCCCCATAATTGCAATGTTTATTCATATTCTCTCAATTGGCCCTTCCGAGGATAATCCTATTTAGATTTTCTCGCTCGAGAAATTTCTCAGTTCGTGGTTGTTTCTCTGGCGTAAAGATTCGGTCCTCGGGACTCAGCGAATCAAGCCGCGACGAATGCTGCGAAGTAAATACTCAAACATATGTCGCCTTTCCATGGAACCTATCAACCTCCGGGGGTTCTGCATTTTTTGTCGGAAACCCATGCCGTTTTCAAAAAAAGACGGAATAGCTTGCAATGCGGGACTGTCGCTAGGGTATCAAAATTCAAATAATTAAGTTTTCTAGTCCCGTCTGGGGGTACAAATTCAGTAGTGATTGTGACTGGTTTAATGATACAAATTGGAAAAATTAACCTAAAAAACATATCAGCAAAATCACCCTAAGATATAATTTTTCTGCAGTAAGCACAAGTGTCATTTTCATGTACTATTGTTCCTTTTTTCATATATTGAGCACAGGTCCCGCAAGGGGTATAAATCTCACTGCAAAGATACCTTCACATCTTAATCAATTTTTATATTTGTTCACACATAGAACGGCCTACAGCAAAAACCAGACGATAAATAATTATGTAAATATGCAAGTACAGGAAAAATTAAATTGTTACAATATTAACCAAAATATTTTGCATACCAGTAAAGACGTTTATAATAATACATTATAAGAGGAATTTCAAAGAGATGTTCTAACTGGGATAATACTATCGAAAATCTATTTAACTAGCACAGTAAGTATGTCATATTACTGCTGTTCCTTTATGTGTAAAGATTTTCACTGAAAAACTAGTAAATCGCACCAAAGCTGGTTCATCAATTATCGCCGTGTAATTTTTATGGAAAATTGGTCCCGTTAGGAGTCTACTTTCAGAACCCTGGAACTAGCATGGGTGCCCAACGAAAATGCAAGACGGTCCCCGGTTCCAACGTTCAAATTTAGTTCAAACTTGTCATCCTTTCTTTTTTCACACCTAGCAGTCTTGGCATAAAGCGGATACGCATAACGATGTACTTACCGTTCTTAAAACGAAACACAAACAAATAACACCGGAGACAGCCGGAAACATGTTGTAATATGCAATTTAACTTTTTAACACTTTTTACGTGTTTCGGACACAGAGTTTTTCAAAAACTCTACAGTAATGATTGCTTCGCGGGCATCGATTGCGAAGAGAGATTATGATCAAAGGTCCTGTTGAATCCCTCTTTTTTGTGCGGGTGAATGGTAAACAGATTAAAATAGGATTGTGGAAGTCGATGTGCTTCCGTCCTCTCTTTCTTCCATGACAGAGGGAACAAATTTAAATATGTATGAGATAAAATTTAAGGTTTTCGAGATTCTGCATCTTTCCGAGTGATACCATAAGTCACACAGTGGTTTGGCACAATTTGAGTTTTTTTCTATGTTGCTCAGATGTTCCGGATATTTTCAAAATTATGTCCAAAATGGCAGCCATTTGAAATGAGAGGTGGGTGCCACCGCAAGAAAACATCCTGCAAATTTGTGAATGCTATACCGGCATTCACTGGCATCACAAACACGGGCATTGTCACAAATTTCAGCATTCTATATGGCTCATAAGTTTACTGGTTTTAAGCAAAATAAGGCTGAAAAAAAAAAAATGGTCTGTTGGAGAGAAACAATCTGCGATTTTATGGATGTTAAATTTGGTTCCCCTTGCATCACAAACATGGTATCGCCACCAATTTGAGCTTTCTATGTTGCTCAGATCCAGATATTGAGCAATATCTAAATTGGCGACCATTTTGAAATTCAAGAGGCCGCCTGAAAGAAACAACTGGCGACTTTCTGATTGTTAGTATTTCGGTCGCTAGGCGACCTTTAACCCTCTCTACGCGAGGGGGTGGTTACACCCCCCCCCCCTTCAGTTTTTTCCCCGCTTGCTAAAACCCACTTTGTTGGAGCAATTATTTAATGTAATTTTCAATTGAACACTTCCGCTCCTTTCATCCAAAAAACAAACATCCACCGGGGTACGGGAAAAGACGGGTGATGCCCAAAGTTATGGATATGGGGTGGTAACGCACCCCCCCCCCCTTTGCAGAGAAGCTACAACATGCCTACCAACAAGGAAATCAGATACACTTGATTTTTGGTACCAATAGATAGCTATAGTCCTCCTCTTTCCATTGATACCAAAAGGAGTAACAATGAGTAGCATACGTCACAATGACTTCATAAAGTTCGCATTTCAGCAAACTGCATGGGGTTCCAAGACACACACACAGTGAAAATTCATTTTTTCGCCAAAAAAGATAGGAATATCGTTTTCATGTGGTTTTTGCTCTATTTATGGGAAATGACAAGTTTTATATAATGACAGCAGTTTAGAGCTATAATAAGGGTTTTTGATCGCTAAATTGTAAATACAATTTTCCACCCTCTATTCAATGTTTTCGTACTTTCCTCAACATAGACGTCATGGTGACGTGGGGTCTCATAATGGGGATGTTGGTACTTATTTTGTACCAATGAAATAAGAAACTATAAGCTATCCTTTGGTACCAAATTTAACATGAATCCGGGCTGTTCAGTAACGAAAATCACAGTGGAGTTTAGGGGGGGTGTTACAAAAAATGGCTCATGTATACGAGGGTTAAGAGCAAAACCTCACACGTAGTAAAAACGTTACATGGACAAAACATATGTAACATTTTTCGGTAGACACCCAAACTGACTAATTTGCTGTAATGCCTTGCAACAGAAAGGTGTTTGCTTTTCTTAATATAATTTAGATAATGTATTTACTCCAGAGTATGAAATAAACTACCATAGATTTTACTATATATTTGGCTTGGAAATTCAAACTAGAACCCGATGTGACCAAAATGCACATTATGAGGTTTTTAGCACTGGAGCCCACTTTTTACATATGTGGTTTTGCTTTGACCTCTGTAGTTACATTGTTGTTTTTTCCCGCCAGCGACGATTTGTTTTCACTGGCATCCCGAAGAAAGGGGTATTGCCACCAATTTGAATCTTCTATGTTGCTCCGAAGTCTAGATATGGAGCAAAAATATGCTGAAAATGGCGGCGATTTGAATTTTAAGTTGGCCTCCTGAAGGAAACAACTGGAGACTTTCTGAATGTAATATTTGTGTCTCTTGACATCACAACGTGGGTATTGCACCAATTTGAGTCGTCTGTGTTTGCTCATAAGTCCCAGATATAGAGTCAAAACTCTGAAAAATGGCGGCCATTTTGAAATTTAAGATGGCCGCCTGAAGGTAAGAACACTGAGACTTTCCGAATGTAATATTGTGTTCCTTGACATCACAAACGTGTGTATTGCCTAGTCCACAAATTTGAGTCTTCTATGTTGCTCAGAATCCAGATATTGAGCAAAAAATGTTGAAATGTCGCCATTTTGAAATCCAAGATGAGTCCGCCAAACGAAGGGATAAAAAATGGTAACAATTTGATTTGGATTCTGGTCTATTATCTACATTTATAAGATTAAATTTCCCAATTGTAGCAAAAACGCCAACAAATCTCAACGATCAACAGCTGCCCCTAATATGTGGGCCCTTTTCAATTATCAAACGATTATTTGAACATTACTACCAACAGGTAAATATGAAGAATATGAGCCCAATTTTAAGAATACTCTGGGCATTATCCAAAATGATTACCACAGGATCACCTAAAACCAATTAAGTAATGTCCTACATATGCAAACTATTATAACTTTTACTCCAAGGACGGGATAAACATGTCGGTAACCTTTAAAGCCAATAATTAATGAACATTTAGAAGTTTTTAACCCATTTTAACTCTCCACTCCCTATCTGAAAATGCTCAAGATGACAAAAATGGGAGGCATCAAGATTTGGACTCAGCAGGGGGTCCCGTTTTCGCCCGAAAGTGGTCGTACGACAGACGTAGCCTCTTTCCTCCTGCAACTTTTGCGTAAATTTCAACACTTACGAATTTACAGCGTTCCCGAAACGTAGTATGCACTTAAGATATTTCTTTCAAACTTACGAAAAATCTACGTCTGTCGTTCCTATCACGTACGCGTTTTCCAACTGTTCATGCCGGTTCCGAAACTTACTATCGCAGGATTATCATAGGTTAATTTACGCAATGTCTACTCTATCACAAGGCCCCTGACGTAGACTTGGCATATAACGTACAAGTTGATATCATTGTGACATTATGGAAGAGCTAGTATTCGTGATTTTATTTGGAAAAGGGGTGGGAGGCTGGGAGTTGATTGTAGGAGACTATTCCACCCATTCTAACACATGTTTTTTTTTTCGAACACCCGGGTCGCTCTTGTGTTTGTTTTGGTGTGGGGGTGTTGTGTGGGGGTGTGTGCGTTTGTGTGTGTGGTGGGGTGTTTGTGTGTGTCCGTGTTGGGGGTGTTGTAAGCACTGCAAACCGCGACACACATATGAGGGAACACCTTCTAACCGCGGACACACAGGAACCGGGGACGTCCGCGGTTAGAATTATGTGGTTTTCTTTTTCGTTCGAGTACTAATTAAAGGGGGATGGTCCGATTTAAATATATAAAGTATTCATCTTGATAGAAAGAATGGCCTTAACCCAAAAACCCCATCTGGAATTTCGCCTCGATATTTCAATCCGTTTTGATTGGACAGGTGAAGAAACGTGATTTGTGAGCCCATGGTGTCTGTAAAATAATATTGGTCGACCCAAAATGGAGTACACTTTCGCTCATAACTCCCAACCAAAACATCATTTTAGCCCTAAGATTTACAGGGTAAATGAGAAAAATAGTAGCTTTCTTATGATACCAAAATTTCTACAACTTCCGGTAAAATCTTGAGCTTCTGGGAACGAGGCTATTACGATGGGCATGGACCTTTCATGCACTGTTCAATTTTATCTTCCACCAGCTTGATGTCTGCGATTTGACGGTATACATTCCGGTTGGTGTGCAAGTTTGGAGTGCATCGTGTGCATGGTTGATGTCACTCTGATTATTACTTCTAAATAGACGACCCGCTACGGCCAAACTGCCTAACTACTGAATGTCCCCAGGTGGATAGGAAAAATAAGAATGTCCGCGTTCTACCGGTTTAAACTCAAAGTCCGCATTGTGGGTCTTACAAGAATGTCTGGGTGTGCTGGGTGTGGCGCTTAGTTTTTGATGTCTTTAAGAAATAATCCAGAATTTCTACTGACATAGTGGGTTAGTGCCAAAAGTTAACAAAAAAAACAAAAAAAACCTCATTTTCGTTGTTTTTAAGTTCATTGTGAAAAGAAAAAAAAAATATTTTACTAGCGGACTGACTTTGTAGGTCGGCTTGAGAGGGCAATGGCAATTGTGGCTTAAAAACAACCTAAAAAACTTTTGTTTATTATTGTTATGTACCACCCATAAATATTGGTGTGAATTTTGGAACGCGTGGGCACCGATATATGGTAGCCAGGGGCGTGAAATACCTTACTGTGTTTGGTCTAGGAATTCAAAACCATTGAAATTGATTTTTCTCTCAAATTTTGTTTGGCAAAAAGTACGGAATTTTCAAGTGTGACTTGAAAAATAATATCTGAAGGTACGATTTATAAATTAAAAAACCCCCAAAACCTAGCCTTTATCTTGACTAGTGCTTTGAGTTATTTTGTTCTGATGGGAACGTGGAAAATTGAAATTGCTTAATTTGCAGACTGTGGCGGTGCAACAAGAAAGTCGTTCGGGATAAACAGAGCCTTCCCTCGTCACTGGCAAGCCAACTCAGCTGGGTTGTTTTTAACTCTCTCCCTGCGGATGTCGAGTGCACTCGACCCCACGCATTAATTTTGGTCAATTTTTTGGATATTTTTTTTTTGTGTTCAAACATTTCAAAATTATTTATTTTCGTGAGCATATTAAAATTCAGGCCTAAAATTGCATTGATGAAATGAGTCCCAAACACCAAGTCTTTGTTTTTTGGGTGTTTTTTTTAGATGGTTTCCCCAAATGACCATGCAAATATTTGGCAACATGTCTCAAATGTCTCTGACTTATGTGTTATAACTTATACACAGTTCCCAGCACGGAGAGAGTCAGTTGAATATTTGGGAAGGGGGCGCTAATAGCTACATAGGATCTTTCCAAATTTCCCACTTTACCACCTAGTTTCAACGTGTGGGTGTCAAACGGTGCCTTACACCTATGGTATAAGCCTACGAATGCGCACGCGTGTATTTGTTTCCTCTCTTTCCTTCTTTTTCATATTTGGAGTTTTATTTTTGCTGGTATAAATGTGTGTTGTCTTGTAGTATGTGTGTGTGGTGGAGTTGGTGTGTGTGTGGTGTGTGTGTGTGTGTAGTGTGTGTGTGTGGTGTGTGTGTGAAATAGCATTCGTAACCGAGTACCATGACAAAAAATCATTGTCTCTTGTATTTTTATTGGTCAATCTTTAAATACGCCCTATACGTATAAAAGGATTAAGCTTATCTTGATGGCCGGAACTATATATTAAATTGGGTGTATTTAATCTTAGCCTACACAACCTATACTAATAGGGTGATATAGGGTGTGAGTTACCAACTTATTTATGTCTAATAAACTGCATTGGTTGTACGTTCGTGTATGTACATGTATACACCGGGTCGGATAAATTGAGAATCTTATGGTGAGATAACACAAGATGATGTAGAAATGCAAGTGGAGTTGTTATATCGAGGGTTGAAAACAGAAGGACGTCACTCAGCACTGAAAGAAATATTGAAGAATGTCTTTAATTCTGCTGTTCATAATTTAAAGGTGTTATAGAATTACATTTTGAGTACTGAATGGATTTGCTAGTAGAAAATATTAAACATCACATTTCTCAAAAGTACAGCAGAATTAAAGAAATTCTTTAATATTTCTTTCAGTGCTGAGTTACGTCCTTCTGTTTGTCAACCCTCGAATTATGAATGTTCAAAATGTGATGATCTCTTGCCATATCGTTCTTGTGAACATCGGTGTCCATTTGCAAATGCAAACGAGAGAGATGAAGGATTCTGTGAAAATGAAGATGAATTGCCTGAACGCTTAATTGATATCATCTCGGAATTTGGTTGGCGCTTTCCTAATAGAGTGCGTATTGTTCGGGTCTAAGTAAGTATCGCAGAAATTAATTTGGTATTGTGTTTTTGACAGTAACTTACATGTTCAGTGTTGGTGTGTAATGTACAAAGATGTGTCGGTGGATAAATTTGTTAGCATTTTGCAAAAATATTATACAAATCAAACACTATTCCGATATCTAAATTTAAGGACATTGTGTTGGGTCAAACCAAATGGAATATTTGCATGATACAATCCAGATCGTTTTCATATTCTTGTATGATGGCCATTTTAATTTCGAATTTAGAAATCTAAAAAATGAGCATCGAAAACAATGTTTTTGAATGCAGTATTCTCAAATTATCATAAAGGACTCCTTTGTCACTTGTCAAAGAAAGCTTATTTTGATAGCCAGGTTAAAATGCAATGTATTTCATAATGGCACTTAATGATGAAGGTAATAATTATATAATTCGAAAATCATAAAGAAATTAAGAATATAAACATACACAGGGCAAAAAGTCAAATTATTACACTAAATTTGTCAACGCACATTGAAGTAAAAAATAGCGCCATGATTGGGATTCGAAACGGTGCTTAATCATACCCATAAATAACACAATACACAACTATTCTACGCTATACTTACTTTGTAGTCTGAAGGTCTTACCACTCTACCACGCAGGACTGCTTGAACTCGACCTGCATTTTAATTCACTAAATGCCTTTGTCTGGTAATGTTTCTATATTATATATTTATATAAATATATTAAGGGCATATGACTTCATGTCACAGTAATACAGAGTCCTAGGACCTGGGGACGCTCAATTTCGTGATAGTTGTAATGAATCTGAGTGTCCCCCAAAATAGAGTGTCTTAGTCATACACATTAACTTGTTTCAGATACAGTATAACTTTAATGGTCAATAACTTCAGCAATAGTCTGTATAGGACAGGTAATATCAGAGAATGAGTGTCCATATAGGACATCAGGTTCCAGTGAGTGAGTGCCCTACAGAGTGAGACAGAAGGTTACAAAGACCGATGGACCCACGGACAACGGGTTATAAAGAGCGAGTGTCCGACGGACGGCACATTATAGAGAGCGAGTGCCCGACGGACAGTAGGTTTCAGAGACTGGGCGTCCGTAGGACAGACAACAGGTTTCAGAGACTGGGCGTAGGACGCCCAGTCTCTGAAACCTGCTATCCTACCGGACAATTTTTATAGTAGTGCACTCAGTTTCTTTACAGGTCCCAGTGAGACCCCCACCCACCCCACCCTCGCTGCAAACTTGGCGCGAAGACCTGTCAGATGTTGCTTATAGGTTAAAGATCTTTAAAGTCTGACTCAGAGATTTCTGAATATAATTTTTTAATATATTAATTAAAAATAGTCAATTAGAACTAAAGATAGTCACCTAGATTGCTCAATTCCAAAGTTTGAGATGAATCGGAGTTTTCGTTTTGATGCAGTAAACGTTTATGTGTATATAACATTGCCATAGGATACTATGTATAACAAAATTTCCGGATCCGGAATTTTTAAACAAAGATGTGATTTTTAATATGAAGGACTTCGATTTGAGCTTAGCTATTTCACACAGTGATTAGTATACGGACAAGCATTATGTACATGCAAAAAACACAATTTGTTTGAAAATTGAGGGCGCCCTCACCGGGAAATCTCTGAGTCGGCCTTTAAAGGTTCAATAAGAGGTAAGTTTGGAGTTGGCTGGAACATGAGACTTCTGTTGTTAACTATAACGTTCAGTGCAGTGATGGATCAAGTTTATACTTGGTATGCTTATACATTGAGACAAGAAGTCTCATGTGCGGATGTGCGGTAAGAGATGAGGAGGTCAAAGATCATTTAGGGGTCTCTTGGGGACATTATATTCTTCTAGTATCAAGTCCATGCATGGTATGACGATGGCAAAGGTCATTCATTCGTGTGCCTGTGTCTGTCTGTCTCTCTGTGTTTCAAAAATTTCTTGGTATGCTTATACATTGAGACAAGAGGTCTTATGTGGGGTAACAGATGAAGTCAAAGGTCATTCAAGGGTCACTTAAAGTCATTATATTACTCTACACTTACTATTTGACCACATAATTGGACAGTTGAACGAATAACGCGCTGTCATGGCATCATTATGGAATACCGGAATCCCCATAGTATATTGAGCACACAGAATTCAGGGTTTAGAATTCAGAACCGTTGACCACCATTACACTTAATTTGGGTAACGGTTTTTTAACGTAAAACTCCAACAAACAAGGACCCCGCCGTCGACAAATCCTACGTAGAAATAACATATACCATTGAAATTGATATAGGAAGCCAGAATAATAATAGTGTGAGTTTGTTTAATACGATCATTCGCAGGTACTTGAAAAATGTAAACATTTCAAAACTATGCTGGAATTTGACAGCTTTATATCGACGATGGAGAAAGCCGATTGATAAATTTAATAATTATAAACAAAATATGATGACTTTAAAAAAAAAAAAAAAAAAAAAAAAAAAAAAAAAAAAAAAAAAAAAAAAAAAAAAAAATGAAAAATCCAAAATAATGGCCGCCAAATTTCCATAATTGTGGTGGCAATACCCGTGTTTTGGGGTATTAGGAATCATACTATGCAACTTTCATCTCGCCATAGCACTTTGTTTTCTTGAAAATGCAGTTTTTGCTTAAAATTGAGCTCTGAGGGCGTTTTCCCATAAATGCGCATCCTATTTAAAATTGTGATTTTAACATGCAAAAGTTGAAAAGAGTTTTATTATGAACACTTGCTGAAAATTTGACTTACATGGTGTTTGCGGTTTTAAAACTGTAGGCTTTTTATTGTCATAAAAATGCTCTCCATTGAAACCCACATAAAAGAAAGTTCGTTGACCCCTGTATATTCCAATGAGATTGTTTTCATCAAATTTGAAAGGGATATAATGGCATGAAAAAAATTGACATAATGAAAAGGACCCTTACTGAAATCACTTCCACGAGTTTGAAAATAATTTGGATGTTTACCTTTTGTAAAAACAGGAAGAGTTCCTGGGGGAGGTGGCAGTTTGTGACAATTTCTAGAACAAGGATGCTGACATCCTGCCATCATTTACCAAACTTGACAACCAGTTGCATCAGCTCACAGACATTGCTATTGTATAATGCCTAATCCCGGCTATCCATCTTCACTTTCCAGAATCAATATCTTACTACAAGCTATAAGCAAGGGGTGAAGCCATTCAAAACCAGTCGTTCCGTGCTGGGCGCTGACATTTTGATATTGCCCAATAATTATTAGTTGGGTGCTTGTGTACACACTAATGTCAATTCGATAGACACATCCGGCAAAATATCAGTTGTTGGATGTTGTGTGCTATTGGGTTGTTAACTTTTGTCCTACCCATGGCCACACCGAATGAATTACACATCATGGGTCGTCTTGATTTCAAAATAAACCGCCTCAATGAATACATCTTTTCACCTAAGCGCGCTTGCATTATGAGAAAAAAGAGTACTGAGTCAAATTGATCAGTGCCTATTATTACACCTGGCACCTCTAACCCTACTCATTTGTATCACTACCGATTAGTGTATATGCAATCGCGCGCACCCACATATGTGGAAGAAGTGGAGGCAGCCATTGCTTTCTACTATTGTTGGTACTCGATGTTTTCTCTTTGGGGTCGGCAAAACAATGCGGACCGATGAATTTCTAAGATTACGTAACGGTTTGCCTCTCCTATCTATATGAACCTCTTTTGTCTATAAGTACAATGCCTGAATCCCGGTGGTGAATGATCTGAATTGTATGTCGCAAAACATGCTAGATAGACAGAAAAATTTACGTCCCGGGAATGTCTGAATGCTTTTCTGTTCCAGAAAATTGCCTTACACACTTGCCACAACACCGACCTTTTCCGTTTTTACTGTTTTTTTTTTACAGAATGTAAACATGATAATAATTTTCAACCTCGTGGAAGTGATTTCAGTAAGGGTCCTTTTCATTATGTCATTTTTTCATGCCATTATGTCCCTTTAAATTGCTGTCCCCAGGAAAATGGTAAGTGTTACACACAGCTCAAAAATAAATGATAAACAATTCTGATGATGGCCCACCGTTAAAAAAAAATTTAAAAAAAACTTTTGATATTATGTGTACTTTTGGGGAAGCACCCTCACAGCCCAAATTTAAGCTAAATTACATATCGAGAAAACGAGTTCGGTGTTGCATGGAAAGTTGCATAGAAGATTCCTATGCGGCCAAAATTGGTATTGCCACAAAAATGAAGGTTATTAAACAAAAGCATATCCAATAAATGTCAAAAATAGTGATATTTGGCAAATATGGATGCCATTTTTTTCTGGGGCACCCTGGTTTTTGCACTATTTTAAGCATCATTAAAGTCATCATTCTAGCCTGTTGTTTTGAATTGATTCTAAACAATGCCACAAATATGACCCTCTATAGCCCACCTCTAATATGAAGACTTATTCTGCTATGGATAATTGTCCCTCTCTCCCGTGCTACCATTATGGATATCAAAACCTCAAACAAGACAACAAGAGGAAAACAATATCGTTCCACTTACAGTAACCACGAGTTCTCATGCCGCTCACTAAATTAAAGTTCGAACCCTTAAATATTTCCTTTTAACGTTATACATGTATGCACGTTTAACGTTCCTACTAAATGGTATGATTTATTAGTCGATCATAAAAATTTTTGACCCCTAGTTTACTTGTTCCACAGTTTCAATGAAATTTCAATGAATTATTTCGTCGTCATGAGCCCTTGCATCTAACACAATAACTATCCTGTCAATCTTAATCATTTTCTCTCTAAATATGGCATATATCCCCGATCACAACATGGAAAGTGATGGTTAACTTATTATAGCGATAATACAGAATTTGTACCTATAACCATACTGAATTCGGCATTAAAGAACAAGACAGAGAAACTAACCCCCCGCAGCTAATAAGGACTTCTAAAGGAAGCACAACAGCGAAATGTTATAGTGATATGTTCATTTGAACGATTTGTATGAAAGCGTCAGTACAACAAATAAAAGGAAATCACCACTATGGATAAAGGTGCAACATGCAAAAAAAGGGCAAGATTTCTAATTGTCTTTACTTGTTTCTCCTACTTTCTATTCAAACAGCTAACTTTGGATAATTTTGAATTTTTAATCCTATATAAGGTTGCCCCCCTTTTGACACAATATCTGAGGAAGTTAGTTTTTTCAACCAGAAAATATCTGAGGAGAAGTTATGTTCCAACCATGGAGAGAATATCTGGGGAAAGTTAAGATTCAACCCATAGAAATCAGTTATTTTCATTGTATTCATACTACAACAAATTATTGAGACCAACCGTTATCCACAATCAAAACACAGAACCAGACTTTAATTTTCTTTTCTTTTCTCTATCTCCTAAGATCCTTTTCGGAATAGTGACTACCAATCTACGATCACGATTTTACTTGTTAGATCTAGGGAAATTTTCCCCCTAAAAAATTTTTTTGATATAATTATAGGTGTGTTATTTTATTTAAATGAATGCAGTTAAGGGACGTTAGATATGATATTTCATTATATCCTGGCTCTGTATGCTGCAATATTCACATTAGCATCATATATTAATACCGATGGTCTGTCTGTCTGTCCAGTCAGTGCGTCTGTCTGTCTGTCCTGACCGCGATCTATTTTCTTTTCTCGGAGACCGAGGGTCGCCCGTTCGGTGAACTTGTTGGGTGGGTGCACCTTGACCTTCCCGAAGACCGAGTTTGTATTTGTGTGGATCAAGGTCTTCAGGGGGTCGTTCAAGGTCAAGGAGTCAAAATTGACCCGCTGTCTATTTTTTCGGATACCGAGGGTCACGAACACATTTCTTGAAACTGGTGGGTGGGTGCACCCATAACCCTAACCCTGACCGTCAGGTTTCTCCGGGAGGAACTGAAGGAGTGAGGGAAGAGGTGAACAAGGAAAGTCGCAATCGGAGTGGGATTCGAACCCAGCCCTATGACCCGGGATAACACGCTAACGATCGGCGTGTCGCTGGCCCGGCCAGTGTTTTCGTGCCCATATGAGTCGTGGTTTGATGACGTCATCGCTACTTTCTGGACTTGTTTGCATTTTTTCTCAAGTTAACGCAGTGGAGTTTGGTGAGATGAGCTGTGCTAGGGTGTAACCTTCCCGAAAGACCAGTTTTATTGGTTAGTGTATCAAGGTCATTAGGGTTCATTCAAGGTCAAAGGAGTCAAAAGGGTGTAACGTGGGTGTATGGACATGAAACTTGAAAGGGGGGTCGATTGTTGATGAGGACAATTTTAAAGGTCACGACAAGGTCATTAGGGTCATTCAAGGTCAAAGGAGGTCAAATCGGTAAACTTTGGTGAGGCGAGGTCGATAGCTTGATGCCGAAAATTTCAAAGTTCAAACAAGTTATCAGGGATCATTCAAGGTGATCGCGAAACCCCGGACCGCCTATTAAAAACTCATACAATATTAGTTATAACTTAAAATAAATGTTATGATCTTTACTTTTTATTCGATTCTATTAAACTGGGTTTTCACAACCGCACCAACCTGCTCATAATTCCATGGTTGTGACGTATTTCGATTCGTAACGGGCTGAGACGACCGTGCAACACCAACACATCTATCCTGAGCTTTTGCGCATGCGTTGTTACAGCTCGAGGAACACAGTGCCAGGCCCCGACGAATGTTTTGATATCGTGCACCCCTTGGCATCCAGTCTGTTGAATGCACAACATGTTATTAAATTATCAAATTAAACAAAGTTAAAACAGCAAATTACAGCCCAAGTTCCTACAATATGTAGGGCCAGTGGCGCACGTATAGACTATGGGCGTAGCCAAATAACACGCTGCATAACAAATTCCGTAGTCCCATTCACAGGGAGAAGACAACACCGGTGTAACATATTGATAAATTATTAACATAACATAACCTCCCTGTTTTGCCCCCCAAAAAAAACTAAAACTTTGCACAATTTCTCAAAATGAATAAAATGTCACATCAATTTCTCTGTCATAATATCCAGTGACCAATAGATTGTATAGACTTCACAGACCATTAACTAAAGATATTACAATGGGCCCGGTATGGGGAGCCTGTGTTATAGCCTTGTTTATTGCACCTCCACGATTCGGTTTGATAACAAATCCCGTCCCTCTTTCTCAATAACTAACCAGTTTACATTTTTATTTTTAGTGTGTTTTTTTGTGTTTGGTTTTTTCTTTATTATTAATTGAATAGAAATGGAAATAAGCAATAAGTTAGGGATTTTATTCCTGCACAAATTTTGGTTAGGTTCAAGGATTGCCCAGCAACGTTTCTGGGCATGATATTCGGACAGATATGGGATTCACTCAAAAGGACCTGTTGGCTATGAAAATCCTTCTTCTTCAAGACCCTATCGGTATAAATAAGAATTTTGTCTTAAACAAGCGTTTCTTGTTTATTATCCTGATTGGGATGAACGTGGGATCTCTACTTTTGGGCTGATTTTGACAGAGGTTTTATTCTTGTGAAGATTTGAAGATCTGTTTATTGAATTGATATATCTAAAAGGATAGAGAAAATACAATTCCATCATGTGGTCACTTGCTGGAGTGGTTTTATAATCCAAGGAAAGTTGATGAGAACATTTTTGATAAAGCGGTTGCGAGTTTATTTAGTGTGAACAAAATACACAAAAATGCTTATAATATACTGACCTCTCATGATAGGCCTTTAAAAAAAGCCGAGGTGTTTGGGCTGAGACTTTTGAACTTGAAGTGGTAATGACTGGGGTTCCCATTCATAATCATAATTTCAAATGTACTATTGTACCCAACTTAATGTCATTTTAATTTTAAATTTTTCACCGGGCCAAGTTGCACAAACCATTTTCCCCTTTTATAAAATTTGGCAAATTGCCTGCCCTATCTATGTTTCTTTCTGTAAAAATTCTAATGAAACTCTTGTTCACTTGTTTTTGTGATTGTAATACATGTCTTGATTATGGGAAAACCTCACTTATTTATAGAAAGTAAAACTGGTGATAATGTCATTTTCGTCAATTTGATAAATGTTTGGTGTTGGATGAGGCCACTATCACTGACATTATTCATGTATAATTTCCCGTCCTTCTCTTGCATAATTTATACTCACCATTGTAGATTTCAAACAATCAAACCCAAGTTCTCAGGCTGTTTCTTAGTTGGTAAAGGGTTAAATTTAAACTGAATATAAATTGCAGAGCATAATAATAATCTGAGCAGAGCATTTTTTTTAAAAAAGCACTATTTTTGGCTTATGGCATACCAACCCATGTTTTCTTGTTGTTTGTTGTTGTTGTTGTGTGTGTGTGTGTGTTTGTTTGTTTTTTGTCCGTGTTTTTTGTCTGTTTTGTACAGTGTTTTTTGTGGTTTGTGGTCCGTGGCGTAACGGGCCTGCCCGGCCGGGGGGGCAAATGTCCCATTTTTAGGGAAAATTTCCCGCTCAGGGGGGGTCAACAGGCCAATTTTTCCCGGTCAGAGGGCTCAAAAACTGCTGATTTAGCATGAATTTTGCATTTTTTTTCTTCCCGCCAAAGTCGTCCGTGGGGGGGGGGGGGCGGCTGCCCCCCGCCTGTTTTTTACGCCAGGGTTGTGGTCTTGGTGTTTTTTTTGAATCAATTTGTCTGGTTTTGTGATAACCTGTACATTAATTGATACAATGTATTATGCTATGTGTGTTGGGTGTGGTAGACCATTTCTGTAGGTTTTTCTTTTTCCCGCACTCTGCCAAACCAAAGTACAGGTAAACAAAAATGAAACAAAAAGACATTCTGGCCTGATGTTTGTTTGTCTTTCTCTTCGTCCTTTTCGAATAAATGATGAAAAACATGGACAAAGTTAATTGACACGCACTAATAGACGCTCAAATTTATTTATTGGGCGAATTATGATAAGTATTTTGCGTCTCCGTCATTACAAAGCCTTCGTCCAAATCGGAGAGGTGGCAACCCCGAGTCCCTTTTCATCAACCGCGAAACAATAATTTAACACTGGTTCTGCACTCCCAGATGAACAGGAATCGTGAAGTGTTTTCTCACCACACGCCGGGCCGTAATGAATATCTTTACTCTAGCGTCTAGCGTAATCTATTTGTCACTGATATTGGGGGAAAATAAATTGAGTGGACATTTTATTAATTTTCCCGAAAATGTGCCAAGTTTTATTTGGGGCAACAATAGTTATATGATTTTAATAATTTATTAATGAATTTACGCTTGGTTTTGCTCTCCTCTCCTCTCCCCTTGATAGGGATTAACGAATCTAAGCGCGGAAGGGCATGCCCAGCTAGTATTAGAACATAATTACAAGCATAGATGCATTGACATGTCAGATTCCGTGTTACAACGTATTATCATGGCCTGGCGTACCACTGCTGTTGTGCCGAACACCCGGATACCGAACATACGCCGACTGCCGAGTTCCCTCCTATCAGAATTGCCGAAGTACCGGGGCAATCGGCAGAGGAGAAGGGAATTGGAAAATAACGTGCTGTTTGATGTGTAGAGCACGTTTTTACCCATTTTTTTCGTGATTTATGGACAATTCTCCAATGAAACTCATGAAAAATCAGACTTTTGGCATTTAGGAACAATCCTGTATGTAATAGTAGACGTAGAATCGATCTTGTAACGCCAAAAGCACCACATAGACCCCATTGAAGAAGAATTCCCACGTTCGTTTACCAAGGTAGCCGATTCGGAAACAATGTATGGCTCTATCCCATTGTAAAGGTCCCTTAATTGATTACAGGGCTATTAAGGCCGGGTTGCAACACCGGTTAGGTTTTGGGGTTGGGGTTATAGGGCCTATAGAGGGTTAAGATTAGGGTAGGAATTAGGTTCGGGTTTGGTTATTAGGGTCCGGTGATACAAACATTGAGATTAGACCTGTGTGATTTTCTACGTTGACAAATAGGGGGTATGTGATTTATTTTTTCTGAATGGAGGGGTCATGCTTAATTTATTATTCAGTAAACCAAGGTCAAATCATATTATCCTAATTGTTGTGTGTGGGATGGGGGTAGGAGTTCTATGCACTAGGCACAATCTGACTTTACAATGGTGGTTATGCAATTTTCCAAACACATCTTTCATTTCTCCCGGCCCCCCTCCCTTGTAAAATAATGACGGACCCTAGTTTTAAATGCTAATTTTAGCCTGTCGTACGAGCTGATTCCACTGAACACTTATTTCGTGTCATCCGATGTCCGAAACGCCAATTGACTTAGTTACATTCCAACCAACCGAACGCTGTAATAAGGACCTCTCTGTGCCGAACTACAGGGGGATAAACCCATGTTTCGGCAAGTACCCTGCCGTTCGGCAGCAGGCCCCGTCGCCATGGGGGGTTGTGGGTGTTGGAACACCCCCCCAGCGAACATCCTCAAAAAGAGAAGACAAGATAAAAAGGGAAAGAGAGATTGAGAAGGAAAAAGAAGAGAAAAGAACGGAGTGAAAGAGAAGAGAAAAGAAAAGGAAAGGTGAAATAATAATGAAACAAAGGGAGAACGACATCAGAACGCATGAGATTGGAAATCGCAGACTTAAATAAATCCAAATATCCAATATTTGGCTCCCCTCAAAAAGCCCCCTAGTTTTGTTCCAAGCCTAATCAACTGTAATCATGAATTGTCAATGTGCCAACAGTACTTGTCATCAAAATGTGTAAAATAAAGAGAAAACACGAGGAGCCATGGGCCAGTCCCCAAGTTGGGTCTACCAGTAATAGGAATTTTAAGTCGGGGAGCTGAAGTGGTCAGAAAAAAGTGGTAGGGATCGATTTCCTAGCCCCCAGCCACCATAACTTATAGTCTACCGGCTGTCATTTGAATTAATTACTATACTTAAAACCCTTCAAAAATCCTTGCGTTAATACTAAAATCCAATAGCTTCCGTGGGCTCCGCCCCTTGAACTCCGGCAGGGGCTCTGCGCATGCCCGCATCCGTTTAAAGACATTGGCGCATGTTATGTGTATAGTTCCCCTTCGGCGGTACAAACTTATACTGTCCAGGGAGTGAATCAATGTATAGTGAGCCAAGTTTATAAACGCAGTCCTTTTCTTTGATTGGTTTCACCAGTTTACCCCTCAAAGTGGGTATCTTGAAGGTTATTAATATCTAAAATCCAAGAGCTCCGCTCCTGCATCCACACCCATTAAATCCATTGGCGGTCGCTATATGCAATTCTCTTTGCAGTACATGAGCTTATACTTATACTGTCCCGTCTCATCTGACAAGTTTTAGAAACCAGTCTTTACTCGGTCTTTGCTTTGAATTGGTTGCTATTTACCCCTCAAACATGTCTTTTAGAGGTTCTGATAGCTTAAATCCAAGTGCTTCCGGGGGGCTCCGCCCTTGGACCCCGTAGGGGCTCTGCCCCCCTGCAACCCCACCAGGGGCCCTAAGTTAAGCAGGCCCCTGTACCCCACTCACCAGTTCAGGCTTTCGTTTGCGCCCGTTGGTGTCAAAGCCTTTGCGTTGTGCATTCAAACGATAAAAAAATATGGTCTGTAAGAACATCTACTTGAACGGCTTTAAGTGGGCCCGAACCGGCGCTGTTAGGTTGTAGTGTTTTATTCGCCACGACGCTTCCAAGACTCTTACTACTGCAGCGATAACATTTCTTCATTTTACACCCCCCCTGACAAATTCTAGCGACGGCCCTGCGGCAGGGTAATATGACTTCAGCCCGCATTTCCGCATGCAATAATTGCCGAACGGCCGGGCGTTTCGGGGGCAGAAACCCTGCCGTACGGCAAGTTCATCTGCAATCGAAAGACCGTGCGTTTTCGACGGCAAGCCGGTATTCGGCGCAGCAAGGCAGACTACAAACTGTCACTGACTGGGATCTTGTACACACACACGTACCATGCATTGCAACTCAATGTCATGACTAGAAGACACTTGATGAATAAAGAAAATGAGATAACTGACGACACAATTGACGATATAGTGACGAGTTAAGGTGAAACAAGATAGGGGACGACTTAGAAAAATGTCGAGGCTTATAAAATTCTTGTTTGGTGATTCAGACCTCTCTACATCTACGCGAAAACCACAACACACATCTCCAATAGCTTGCAATACGCATTTGTTTACCTGCCTCATCTTACATGGCGATATCTTGTTCGCCCCCCCCCCCCCCCCGACGTCACATTTGACCAACATACCCACGCATCATTTGCTTTTAATTTCCGTTAACAAGTTTTATCAGTGAGTTGGGTGGTCAATGGCGGGTGTTTCGAAATCTACCAGATCCCGAAAAAAAACAGACCTTCAGACCTCGAAACCGCAGACCCGAACCTTCACTTCCGGGTCTGTGGTCTGTTGTTTCGAGGTCTGATGTTTCGAACCACCCGGGGGGATGTTTCGAAAACGCAGACCTCGAACAACCAGACCTCCTACACGGAATTGATTTTTTCTCCGCAGACAATCCCAACCATTTCACTCCTGGGGTCTGATTTTTGAAATTTTGGGGTATTTCATACGAAATTTTGCATTTTGAAAATCTTGACTTTTGGTGTCCTGAGGTCTGTTGTTTCGAGGTCTGGTGGTTTCGAAACCCCGGGTGATGTCCGAACATCAGATCTTCGAAACAACAGACCTCAGACCGGAAGGTGATTACTTCCGGTCTGAATTTTCGAGGTCTGAGGTCTGTTGTTTCGAGGTCTGATGTTCGAAACACCCGGGGGATGTCTCGAAACACCAGACCCTCATACGGAAGTGAATTCACTTTCCGGTCTGTGTTTCGAGGGTCTGACCGTCTGTTGTTTCGAGGTCTGGTCTTTCGAACACCCGGTCAATGACGTCACAGGTGGCGAAACAAGACATTCCCATAAAATGTCATGTCATAAGAGTCCAAATGCACCACTACAGCATTTTTTAATGCTAAAGTCAAACATTCCAAATCCAGAGAAATGGGAACTTGGTACATATAAGAATGTAGCTGCAAAGCAAGCAGGATCTCAACCCAATCAATACTAGGGTAATAGAAGATCAAGCCTGTGATTACACCACCTGCAGAAGTCTGGGGTGCCTCATTTCACCTACAATTGGATATGTTTCATAGATTAAGAGATGTGAAGTTGTGTTTGTAACTAATGTAAACAGTGAAAAGATGGTTGAAACAGTGAGTCTGTGATATGGACAGACTCACGTTATCGATGGAATAATGCCCCAGTCTAGCTCCTTCACGTCTGCATGGCCGTCGCTAGACATTTTGTCGGGGGGGGGGGGGTGGTGTAAACTGAAGAAATGTTTTGCGGCGTAGCGTCCCCTTGCAGCGTAGTGAGCGTATGACAACATGCAACTAACTGCATGCGGTTCGGGACCCACTTAAGGGCCCCTTAAAGACTTTCCTAAGTAGATCTCTAAGAACCATTTCTTGTTGATCTTGCACCCGCAGTGCCTTAACAAAAGGGCGCAAACCGGAAAGCCCCTGAATGGGTGGAGTCCAGGGGCCCGATTTAGGGCCCCTGTGGCTGTGCGAGGCAGCCCGGGGTCCAGGGTAGGTCCCTGAAGCTCTTGGCTTGAGCTATTCATACCTTCACAGTGGCGTCCATTTCTTTTTGACATTGGGGATGGTGTTGATGAAAATTGTGAATAAAAGTGGGTTGCTAAAAGATCCGTTATTAACACATGGGCGCTCGAAGCGCGCTAAAATGTGCCAGTTAGAAGCTAAAGCCTTAAATATAATTTGTGATTAAGTCACAAAATGGCCGAAAAGCAATTTACCATATTTTACACTATTATGGTAAAATATGAGGTTATTTGGGTCAAAAATCACATGAATGTGAATCAACATTGGGGGATGATATTACATTGCCCATCCCCCCCTCATCAAAATATTGGGGGGGATTACCCGCCATCCCCCGGGATTTACGACTTAGACCTTCAAGATGGGGGGAGGTGGGTAGGTAAGAGTAATCAATTCAAAGAAAAGAATTGGGCTTCTAAGTTTGCTAACTGAAAATGGGCAGTAGGCCTATATAGGCTATTGTACTGCCGAGGCGGTATACTATACAGTATACTGTACTGTTCTCCCGAAGGGGAAGGGGTGGTTGCCACCCCAATCCATCATTTGGGATCACCCTGTATCCTTACCTTAGATACCCCGGTGGTTGGTTGTTTTTGCATGATAAGGACGAGCGGGAAAAGGTTCGCCACCTTCGGAGACGACGGTAAGTAAATGATATATCATTAAACGTAGTGTACATATAAAGATTCGAACTAACCGGTTGTAAAGGAGATATGGTCCGCCCGGGAGCCATAGTCCGAGTTCATAGACGAAAACGGATTTAAAGCGTGAAACAAGTTGCGTGAAGTGTAACGAACCGAGTGGGAACATATCTCTTGCCACACCGGCGTGAATTATAACATAAAGCCACCCACAAGGATCGAAAACGGCGTGTGCAGGAGATTGGTCCTCAGGGAAAATCATAGGCCACTTACAACGGTGTGGAAAAATGGCACGCGATTCAAATTGACTATGTAAACATTATTAGTTTCACGATTATACCGAATTTAGTAGTACGCGTCCGGACTAGGCTCCGGCGAAGAACGAAACCATATCTCCCTTTTCACACCCGGTCCCTCTCCAATTATACTCTGCGAAGTTAGACCCACTGCCACAGGAACGTGCTTATGTGGATACAAGTTGCAAACGGGCACTAAGGACTTAATATATCAGTGCTCGTAGTCAATCATAGTATCTCTGCTTTATACGAAACAGGCATCCTGGAAGGTGGGGCGTAGACCCAAATAGAACTGATAACAAATTCCATATTCCTATCAAGACAAAACGGGGGTGTATAGCATTGTTTAGAAATAGTAACATTAACACATGACATAACCGTCTGTTGCACATTTTCTTGACAATGCATAAATGTCACCGTCACTTTCTTTTCCCCCATATCTGTAATAACAATGGCTAACTTCAGCAAACCATACAAATAAAGGTATTCAAAAGCTGCCCCGGTATGACATGTATGAGGATGGAAAACACTCAGATTCTTTCATCTGAGAGTGCGGGGCCATTGGTATAAATTTGCCACGCATACTTTGTCCTTTGACGCAAAACAACCAATTAACCTGTCCTCATGCACAAATAATAACCAGTTACAATTATAAAAAATAAATTGTTTGTAAGTACAAAAAAAAAACTTTCAAATTATATGTTGTGTCGTATTTTGCCCCATAGTATATGCATGATATAGTTTGTACGGATGTTTTAGAAATAGCTCCTCTGGTTTCTTTGTGCTCACCATTTTTTATAGGATTATGTTTTGTTCATTGCTTTATGCATGACTGCACATATAGCAATTTGGCGCAATATAGAGCAGCTATAGTTGAAAAGAATTTCAGAGTCCTTGTCCCACATGCCTTGGGCGCACGCGGCGCACATTTGTGAAACAGCACTGCTTCTTGTCTTTGAACGTCCATTTTCGCGAATTATTCATTTCATACTCGTATAATCTTATGGATGAGGATTAACGTCCATATGCCCATACAGATTGAAATGGTCCATTTTTTTGTTATCGTGGAAACTGGAATTCTCCATTAATAAATTTCACAATCTCCATTTATCCTAATAAGATAAGCTGCTCATAAATTGTCGAAAAGCCAGACTCTACATATCTCCGTTTCCCATAACCCCAATGCGCACTGTAAGTTCTGTCGAGAGCCATTGTTTCTCTAGGGAAATTCCAGCAGCTTTTAACCAGTGTTGCATACTGTCCAATGTTTGGGCACAGGAACGGCGCCCTCCACACTGAGAGTGTCGCAATCACCGGTACAGTATCCTCCCCCCCCCACATCATCAACTTATAGACTTACCCCTTTGGCTTTTTTAAAAGTTTTTTATCCTTGTTTTGTTTTTCCTCTCGTTGGGGCTATCTGAAATCCAGAGTGTACACTCCTCCAGTAAACCTGTATACTCCAGGAAAGGATAATTTGCGAAGTGGATATTCTCAGACAAGACAAGCATGTGATTCCGCAGTGCCGTTTCACCACATGAAATGAGCCGCCCGACGGCCATTGGAGGACTAAGATTTCTAATGTTTATTTTCAAACCTTTTTACAATGTTTTGTCTCCTTTCTGTTCCGTAGCCTCCTCGTTTTCAATCAAAGTAGCGCTAGTCAAATAGTTATGACCTGGGCTGTACATTATACATGTATACTAGTCGGGACAGAATACCGGCGAACAATTGCCTCGTCTGACGTAATTGACGTGCAGAACAAATGTCGGTCTTGAAGAATAATCTGTGAAATTTAAAGTTTATGGAATATGAATTTCTTACGGAATTTATTGTACCCTGCGGTTCGAAAAAACTCGACTCAAAAGGGCATGTTTTGACATTTGAAATAATATTTTGTTTCGCACATGCCACCGCCCATATTACACATTCAAACCAATCACATTCCGCGCCGCGCGTTGAACAAAACATTGAAATACGCGCATTGTGCGCTAACTTCCACCTGACTATACGGCCAGTACCGGAATGGGAGGTACTGTCACTTGTGTCAATGACAGTTAAGTTAACATTACAGGGTCATTTGGAAATGTGTATCATCTGAACGTTTAGTCTTTGTATGGCAGATTTGCCTTATGTGACGTGCAAATTGATTGTCCGCCTGTTTTGTACATGGTTTGCCCATAAAGTTGGAATAAAAATATGTTACCACTTTTTTTATGGGAATGATTCTTATAGTGTGAGTTATTTATGATACTAGGATGCATTCGCCTGCCTACTGAATTGATCATCTCTCTCTCCAATACATCACCACGAACTTAGCCACGATTAATCCTTTTACGAACTAGTGTCCTTAGCCGGAATGACCCCTTTGCCTCATAAATTGTCTCTCAAAAAGCGTCCCTGTGCGGCTGGCGCCGCGGTTGTCGTCTTGCAAGCCTAACAATGTTTTGCATAAACCCTTCTTGCATGTGGCCATGAAGGTGGTTTCCCAGAAGGTCAGGTACACGCCGGCGTTCACGGTTCATCTTGGCACCACCGTGATTCTTTTCCTCCCTAAGGATACCGGCCCTACCATGAATAGCGCCACCACTTTAGGAGTCGATTGCGAATCACCCCGGAGGTTCTCATCACCACGTATCGACGAACCCTTTGTGGTGGACGGTTAGGCGTGGGACATTTATTTTATTATTCGTTCATTGCTATGTTTTACCGTTTCTTGTTGAATGATAAGTTGTAAAATTGGGGCTAAATGACAAAAATGATTGAATGAATTTTTTTTTAGTGTAGATCGTACTATCTTGAGAGATGATGATAGGCCTACCGTCCATTGGGGTCTTCTCGTTATTCCGAGGTCTTGTTTCCGAAGGTCGTTATTCCGAAGGTTCGTTTTCCCGAACACGGGGGTTTTTATATATTTTCGCTTTTCCGAAGTGAATTTTAATTTTGGGCGGGAGACATTTCTGCGCCGTCATTAAAAATCGGTTTTGGGGCCGCCATTTTGAATCTGCATAAACCGATTTTTATTTTTTTCTGTTATGTGGTCGTGTTTATGTACCACATCAATTGACCAGAATTTGGTTAAAATAAAACGGCAAGTACTGTCTGTACTTGCCCCTTCATCCTGTTAATAAACATTGTGAGTCCAAGGAGAATTCTTAGCATCATGATACACCTACACGGAATAACCGTGGACCTTGTAGACGATGCTACTGGATATTGGCGATGAAATGAGTGATGTCTTCATTAAACAATAAAGAACACATAGGTAGGACACTACATCACTAGGAACTCGCCAGTTCGTCCCACAACCGGGCCTTCAATCTCCTAATTTATAAATACATGAACGCATTATAAAGGGCGGGGGGCAGGACACAGAGTTAATGCACTAAAGTTGTGGAAGGGTTTATTTTGGGTGCTTTTAGAAACATAGTCCGATAGGAATATCCTCTAAAGTTCTTTTTTTTGGTGACCAGTTTCCTTAAACCAGATATCCGCCAGTGCTGAAAATTGGCAAAGAGAAAGAAGAAGTAATGTAAGGAGACTTATCTGGCGCTCACCCGGTGAGCACCAATTATATTTTTAGTAACAACCGAATAATTTTGAATTTCGCGCGTTGTTCCCAAAATCTTCAACTGACTAAGCCAATTTAAAATTTCGCCGTTGCCTACGCTCCTTCTACTACATGTTTACAACCCACATCGCACACATTCCCACAAAGCACGAGCAATGCGTATCGTTGTTATTTCAGCTGTTTTCAAGACTGGCATTTCCATTGTTGACGACACGGCTATTTTTGTGGTCATGTTCATACACGTTGTGTACGGCAATTAGGCCTACTGTCTGTGTACGTGGTATGGAATTATAGAATTTTCGATCAAAGGTCACCCGCCGTTCCCGGCCCGAGCAACCCAAAGCATGCTTAAATCTAAGTCTACGATCAAGAAACTTGCAAGGATTCTCGATACTTGGCCTAAAATGATAGTAATATAGCTGACCGCGGCAATTGTTGGTGTGTGTGTGTGTGTGTGGAAGCATTGGCTGAGGCTAGCCCAGGTGCCTCCCTCATCAGCCGCTACGTATCCATGTTTAAATACGTTGTAGTAAGGTAGGTACCGACGGTGCTGCCCGTCGCCATGGGGGGGGTTGTGGGGGGGTGGAACACCCCCCCAGCGATCCTCAAAACGAGAAGAAGAAAAAGGAGAGAAGAGGAGAATGAAAAGGAAAGAGAAAAGAAAGAGGGAAAGAGCGAAGAGCAAGCAAGATAGAACGGGTGAAGTAAGAATGAAACAAAGGAGAACGACATCAGAACGCATGAGATTGGAAATCCAGCTACATAAATCCAAATATCACAAAATTTTTGCTTCCCCCCAAGCCAATTAGTTTTGTCAAGCTTAACCCCGGTTAATCATGAATTATTTTATGTGCCAACAGTACTTGTGATCAAATTGTAAATTTTGAAAAACACGAGGGAGCCCATGGGCCATTCCAAGTATTGGTCTAACCAGTTCAGGGGGAAATTTTAAGTCGGGGAGCTGAAGTGGTCAGAAAAATTGGTAAGGGATCGATTTCCTAGCCCTCCAGCACCATAACTTATAGGTCTACTGGCTGTCATTTGAATTACTATTACTATACTTAATTTAACCCTTTCAAAATACCTTTCATTCTTAAGAGCTAAAACTCAAGAGCTTCTAGGGGCTCAACCCCCTGGACTCCGGCAGGGGCTCTGCTCAGCCCCGCATTCCGTTTAAAGAAAAAAAGACAACATTGGCCTAGCTATAATGTGATAGTCACCTTGTCGGCGCGGTAAACTTATACTCTCCATGATCAATGTAATCAGTGGAGCAAGTTTAGAAACCATCTTTTCTTTGAATTGGTTTACCATTTACCCCTCAAAAGTGAATCTTGACGGATGATGATAGCTGAACACAAAGAGCTTCCGGGGCTTCGCACCCTGGACCCCCCGAATGGCCTCAGTCCGCTCACTGCACCACACCCATTAATACATTGGCGCTCGCTCATAATGCAATTCCTTTGGGCAGTAAAGCTTATACATGTATACTGCCCGTCTAAGTGAGCAAAAGTTAGAAACCAGTCTTTACTACTCACTCAGGGTCTTTAACTTTGAATTGGTTGCTATTTACACCCTCACAACCAGTGGATCATTTTTGAAGGTCGATAAGCTTAAATCCAAGAGCTCCGGGGCTCCGCCCCTGGACCCCGGCAGGGGCTCTGCCCCTGCACCCCCCGAGGGGCCCTAAAGCCGGGCCCTGTACCCACCAGTTTCAGGGCTTCCGGTTTGCGCCCGTTTGTGTCAAGGCATCTGCGGTGTGCAGTTCAAACTATCAAAAAAATATGGTCTGTAAGAACACCCACTTAACGGCCTTTAAGTGGGCCCGAACCGTGGCTGTTGAGTTTGTATTGTGTTTTAATCACTCACTACGCTTTCCAAGGACTCTTCTCCTGGCGCGATAACATTTCTTCAGTTTACAAACCCCCCCTGACAAAATTCTAGCGACGGCCCTTTCGGCAGGGGCAGGGTAATGACGTAAGCCCGCGTTTCGGCATGCATATTGCCGAAAGGCCGGGCGTTTCGGCAGAAGACCCTGCCGTACGGCAATTTCATCTACGAAAGAGAACCCGGGCGTTCGGCATAGGCCCGGTATTTGCGGCGCAGCAAGGCAAGAACTTACACTGTCCTCTGACTGGGATCTTGTACACACACACTAGCCATGCATTGCACTCAATTGGGGGGTCATGACGAGAAGACGACTTTGATGAGATAAAGAAAATGAGATAACTGACGACACAAACAAACGAGATGAGTGACGAGTTAAAGTTGACAGATAGGGGAAGGATCTTAGAACAAATGTCGAGCTTTTATTAAAATTACTTGTTGTGGTGATTCAGACATTACTACTCTACTATGAAAACCACAACACACATTCTTCCAATAGCTTGCAGATACCATGGTTTACATGCCTCATCTTACATGGCGATATCTGTTTCGCCCCCCCCACCCCGCGACGTCACAGTTGACCAAAAGACCCATCGCTTCATGTGCTTTATTCCGTTAACAAGTTTTATCAGTGAGTTGGGTGTCAATAAAAGAAATACACCATGCCTGGTTAATACAGTTCTTGAATTAAACATAATTATAAGCCAGTTCGTAATTAAAATCATAAAATATATTGCACTGTTTGATTGATTGAAATAAATCTCATTTTGCACCAAATTGTGATAATTTAGGTAATTTGTTTTGTCAGATTTGATAAGTCTAGGTATGCTCTATGTTCAAAGGGAATCGAGATGAAAGAGACGCGGAACTTTACTTGGACACGTAGTTTCGTGTGAAACTTCGTTGCAATGAATGAAGCGCTTCTCGTTGTGAAGCCATTGTGATTCTGGTCGCTTTAGGTGTGAATGTAATTTCTATAAATAATGCATGACTAGGGCTATGGGGACCTGAATTGATCGAAATTGCATCTGCCAAAATTCCTTTAGGTTTGTATTATGTCGCGCCAACATACTAATCAATAATTGCCTGGGACGTTTCATATACAGAGTGGTGCAAAAAGGTTTACACTTTTTATGTCTGCAAATTTTCAAAAGTGGGTTAGATATCACAATTTTGAAGATTGTATTAACTACCATATCTTGTTAGAACCTTAAGGCATTGAAAAACAAAGCTCAAATAAACAAAATGGGCGGCCGTGTGGCGAAAAATTTATTGTGTTTGTAATGAGGTCAAAACCCTTGCACTTAAATGAGGGAATCATTGTGATTAACAATAATCAATACCAATGCTTGAACTTTAAGGTGATCACGTAAAAACTACTTACCACCTTATTGAATTTGTTGTGAAAGTGTTTACCGTTGAAATGTAATGCGGGCATATCTCAACGTGGAAACTGAACTTGAAATTACATTTACATATAATTAAGGGTTGATTTCAACGGGGTGGGGGATACATGCATGTTTGTCTTGTCAAGACTGATCAAGAAGAATCTGCTTGTACATTTTCAAATGTTTGCAAAAAAACCTTTTTAAAAAAAATAAAAAAAATAAAAAAAATAAAAAATTCCATTTTTAAATTTGTATGAAAAATTTGAAATAACTTGAGGTGCCTTAATTCCTTCCTCTTTGTGTTATTTTATCAAGTCCCATGACGAGGTGCGTTGTTCAATGTTGTGTAGTCAATCTTGGATAAAATTCGTGACCACCAACAGGTAGCCATAGACTACGTGTTTCAAACATTGATTCCTTTGGGGAACTACGCTTGGGACCGATTTTCTCGGCGTTCTGTCCCATTGAAAAATAGCCGGATTTTGCATAAAATCTTTGATAAAAAATAAATATCTTTTCAACAATTTAGTTTCCCCAGAAAAAGTTTTCAAAGTATGCTCTTTCTATTAACTTTCTATTTGCAAATTCAGTTCAGGGATCGCGTTTTTACGTACAAAACCGGTTATAATGCGGTAGGCTTAATGCTTTTCCACTGCAAAATGGCAGCTTTTTTGCATAAAACCTATCATAAAAAGTTAAATATCGTTCGGACAATTTCGTTCCCCTACATAAGGTATTTCAAGGTGTGCTCTTCATATTAAACATTAATATTTTTATTCATTCCCCGGCCTCTCGCGTTTATACATGTCAAATATATTCAAAATTTCGCCTTTTTTGCCTACAAAAATCAAATCGCCTACATCATTGAAATTTTAATACAGCTGTATATTGCTGAAAATATAGATATTGTGATCCAAGGGGTCCCAAACCTTAAAAGGAATCATAATGAAATGCCTTCTAAAATGTGCACATATAGAGAACTTCATTACTTTGGGCACCGCCTTAATATTTAAAATGGTCCTTAATGATCAAACGGCCATTTTAACTGTTATTAAATATCTATAATTAGTGATTTAAAAGACATTTCGTAATTATATTCATGTCTTAGTTGACCTTACTTACATATGTATGAAGTATTTCTACAATATCTGCACTTTTAATTAAACACTTCCTCACCCCCCCCCAATTCAATGTACTCCGGCAAACGGGTTTTTCATGGAAATAATCCAACATTGATTGGTAGGGGGTGGGGAGGGGGTACACAAAGCTTGAAAACTATTATAAGCAAATAGTTAGTTCGCCAGGTATAGACAAAGGTGATTTAACGTTATTACTATTTTTCTTAGTTACTCAGTAACCTGTATCCCTCGAACTGGCAATGCTTGAGTAATAGCAATAACACACATGAATAACGTTTGACCGGCCAATCCCTGCATATAATGTATCTATCTACCTTTGAGAAAACATATCTTAAAAAGTATGACTAAAAAATCTGGACGAGAGAGATAGATAATTCAGAGTGGCACAGAGTCCAGAAAAAAAAATTACCAACATTGGCGCAGGGCGTCGCTAGACTTTGTCAGGGGGGTGTAAACTGAAGAAATGTTATCGCTGCAGTAGAGTCCCTTGGAAGCGTGTGGAGCGAATAAAACAATACAACTACAGGCGCACGGTTCGGGCCCACTTAAGGCCGTAAGTGATAGTGTTCTTTACAGACCATATTTTTTTTTTGATCGTTTGAACTGCACACGCAAGTGCCTTGACACAAAGGGCGCAACGGAAAGCCTGAATTGGTGGGTACAGGGGCCGCTTTAGGGCCCCTGTGGGGTTGGCAGGGGCAGCCCTGCCGGGGTCCAGGGTGGATCCCCCGGAAGCTCTTGGATTTAAGCTTTCGAATCCCCCCCTCCCTGCAAAATGACACTGTTTTGAGGGGTAAATAGCAACCAATTCAAAAGTTAAAGACCCGAGTAAAGACCTGGTGTCTACTTTGCCACGAGACGGGCAGATTTCAGTATAACTTGTACTGCCAAAGAGAATTCTATACGAGCGCATGTATTATGGTTTGGCAGGAGCGGAGCCCTTCTGGGGGTCGCAGGGGCGAAGCCCCGGAAAGTCTTGGTTTTAAGCTTTCCATAACCTTCAAGATTAACACTTTTTGAGGGGTAAATGGTAACCAATTCACAGAAAAGACTGTTTTCTACTTTGCTCACTGATACATTGATCACTGGACAGTTAAGATTGTACCGCCGAAGGGGAACTATACACATTATAGCTAGCGCCAATTTCTTTAACGGATGAGGTGCAGAATCAGGGCCCCTGCCGGAGTCCAGGGGTGGAGCCCTAGAAGCTCTTGGATTTTAGCTATTAAGAAAGGTATTTTTGAAGGGTTAAGTATAGTAATTAATTCAAATGACAGCCAGTATACCTATAAGTTAATGGTGCTGGGGGCTAGGAAATCGATCCCTACCATTTTTTCTGGACCACTTCACTTCCCCGACTGAAACTTCCCCTTATATACTTGTAGACCAAACTTGGGGAATGGCACATGGCTCCCCTCGTGTTTTCTCACATTTTATTTTACCCTTTTTGATCACAAGTACTGTTGGGCACATTAACAATTCATGATTACCGTTGTTAGGCTTGGACAAAACTAATTTGGCTTGAAGGGAAGCCCAATATTTGTGATATTTGGATTTATGTAAGTCTGGATTTCAATCTCATGCTTTTGCTGATTCGTTCCTCCTTTGTTCATAATCTTACGTCCCCTTTCCTCTCGTTCTTTTTCTCTCTTTTCCCTCTTTCTTTCGCTTTCTCTTTTCCTTCTCCCTCTCTCTCTTCCCTTTTTCTTTCTTCTCTTTTTTGCGATCGCTGGGGGGGTGTTTCCGCCCCCCCCACACCCCCCATGGCCACGGGCCTGCCATTGGCGGGATTCGAACCTGCGTATTTTGGCATTGGTAGTATTGCTGATCTATTGACTGTGCCACCTTGGAATGTACGTATTCATTTTGAATCAATCGTATAAAAGCCCGTTCCATCTTCATTTGAGGCTGTTTAGTATGAAAGTGCCTTTTGCTGGTGTTTTCTCTCATTTCAAACAACCCCCTTTTCACTTACGAGGATGATTATTTTACACAGTTTCTATCATTGATGTCGATTCAGACATAGTTAACGTTTACGGAAATTTGGGCACGCTTTACACCACCCGAAACACGGATTGGAACTATGAGTACGCTCAAATATTTCATTCTGGGCTGTAAAGCTTTCTACAACGTGTATCTCTATGGTTGTCAACTCGTTGTGTGAAGCGTCATGATTTACGCTAGATAACCTCATACACAACGCACGGCGTCGTCGTCAGCAATATCAAGAGTGTGTGAAACGACCGTGTATACGGTAGAGGGCAGAATATTCTAGACTGCAGTTGCTGGTATTCGTTTGCGAACAAGTACTACAAACAAATTTTGACAATTGATTTATTTTACATTGATCTTAATTTTCCAAAAATATAAAAACTTTGCTTCAAATTCAGGTGTTCGGTGATTTCACATGCATGAACTTCCCTTTCCCCCAATCCTGACAATGGTTTCGCAATAGATTTATTTAAATTGTATTGCCAAATGGCATTTGCTACCCATTTGATATAAGTAAAGGCGGTTCTCGAACCACAAGTCTCGGCTGCGCCTCTGCTTTCGCGCTGAATTGTAAGACAAAAAGCAGCACACCAGAGTTCAACTGTGCGAAGTCCAGAGGATGTCCCCAAAAAGTTGTGCACCCAGATAAACTCCAATTTTACTTCCCACTATTTCAATTGACACCACCCTAGGGGTCACACACTTTTCCAATGGGATATTAATCTTGAAAAAGTCCCCACATGAGCACAAGTAAGAGATGTTTAGGAGTATGCACCCACCGGGTTTGCATTTTAGTATTCTTTACGTCTCACTCTTTCATGTGATACCACCATAGAGGTCCAACATCTTCAGTTTGGGAGATATTAATCTTGAAATGTCCCAACATAATCGATAACCAAGAGATGGTTAGGAGTAGCACCCCCGGGTTTGCATTTTATAGTATTCTATACTTTCCACTCTTTCAGTGATACAACCTAGAGTTCACAACATCTTCCGTTGGGAGAATATTAATCTTGAAATGTCCCAACATCATCATAACCCCAATAGATGGGTTAGAGTAGCACCCCCGGGTTTTTGCATTTATCCAGTAATCTTATTCCCTGCTCTTTCATTTGACACCACCCCCAGGGCCACAACATTTTCCATTGTAGCATATATAATTCATGAAAAGTCCATGCAACAATCCCTTAAAATTCACCAAATTAGTAAAAAATATGAAATTTATTCAATTTGGCACACTATTTTTGGAAAATCATGTGACCACTACATTTTAAATTTGTCTGTTTGCCAGTGTAAATTCGTTTGGCACCTGCGTAGCAATAAAGTCGGCGAATATTAAACAAATTGCCCTTTTAATACTATTTTTTACAATCGTCATGACACAGTTTTTTGAAAATTTAATTTTTCTATATTTTATATTATTTTAATTTCACTTTGAAGCTGATATAATCCATACATAAGATTGAAAAAAGTTGTGCAAATAAACGCACTAGTTAACGAGGCCCTAGAACTCAACAACTTTTCAGGAAAGCCCATGGGTTTGAATTACTTTGATGACCCAGAGTAAACAAACCGATTATTCAGTAATATCTTAATCGAAACCAAACTTTGTCACGTTGGCCACAGATAACATTCAATTAATCGATGTTCCAACAGCAAGCACCTTTAGCCAATATGTACGCTTTTGGCTGATCGACCAATACGTTATCGATCGGAGACGACCTCGGGGATCAAAATCTTTGAGAGTTGCCTAACATACATTAAAAGACCAGACTCGTTTGTGTTAGCATGCCATCAGGTTACCTACCACCCACAACCGCCGACCCAGGGCCGCCGCCTGTACGCTCTGATTTCCAACACGACTCAACTACCAATCACGATCTTAATCATGATTGAAATGTCGAGTTTGCCAGACATCATACAACTTGGCATACCAAGATAATATAGAGATTCAACTTGGAATTGTTTTCAACCAAAAAAGCGAGTCACTGCTATGCTGCAGCAGCTAAAGCAAGCCACCTGTCATGTGCATGCATCATCACTGCACTGATCCTCATTAGTATTATTGCTATAGTGTTCGTCATAATTCTGAAACAACATATTTCTGGCTACTACTCGCGTACACCCGGAAGTGTGTGACGAACGCTTGGCAACGGGAATCCAGTACGCAATTCATCAGACGCGCGCGTGCTATTTGTTTCAGAAATTATGACGGCGACTATATCAAACTCCAGACGTCATCGGCTCACATTGCAACCATCCAAAGCTGGTGAAAACAACTCTGTTGGAGCAACAAGGTCCAGTCCGCCTTAAAGTGAAGTAGTCAGAAATTGATTGATATAATGCGGCCCAAGAACAGTTCTGTCCATTGTCATGATTGTGTCAATTTAAAAAAAAAAAAAAAAGCTTTGAAAAATGGCAATTTAACTCGCACACAAAGCTTGCTAGAACTTTTAATCATCATGGAAGAGTAAAGGACCTAGAATATGCAATCATTATGAAACATTTGACCATATCCCAAAGTGAGGAGGGAGGGCTAACGAGAACCTGATTTTTTTAAAAATACAGTGGCCCCTTGTTTCCAATCGTGGGACAAATCACTAGTTTTAGTCCAGTTCCAGTGCCTAAGTGAATAAAATTATTGTTTTTTCTTGCTAATTTTGAGTATTCAGTTTCTGGCTATGTCGTATGCGCGCATTGCTTGTTGCGTTGAACTGTGTCTACGTGCAATCCAGTGGTGCGCCGTTTTAACGGGGAAGCAGGTGTACCTAGTAATAAATGTCGACATTTTATCGCGTTTTCACAATGTATCATGGCGCTTTACATTTATTCCGCTGGCCACTAGAATATGTCAGCTGCCTTACAAAGCCAATGCATACTCATACCTCTGGACGGCGCTCAATGGACACTATCCTAACAGCTCCCCATTAAGCACCTGGGTGGAGAGAGTAAGCGAGGTAAAGTGCCTGGCCCAAGGCACACACATTGGCCGCAGCGGGACTCCGACCCCCGGACCTTTGGGGCATGGAGGCGGTCGTTGGTCTCCACTGGACCACATGTGCCTATACTATAGTATAATAGGATTACTTGTCCCAAGAAATGTTTATTTACTCCAACTATTAGAAATGTAAACTTTTCATCTGCGTTTAATATAGTGACCCCAATACCACCCATCTGTCTAAATTATTTTGATTATATGAAATAGTAGGCCTTTCTTTCTCAATATCAAAACTTTTTACTAATTTTTTTACGATAAATCTGGGTGTTAGGATGATTGTTATCTTGGGCCATTATGTAATTTACTAAATTTCAATGAATGTATAAAATTTTGATGGGTGTGGGGTGTGGTTTTCTACAAAACAAGACGCAATGAAATATTTTTGTCATGGACGACAAAATGCTAACCATGACTGATCAGCCTCAAAACTCTGGTCATTGTGTCAAGAAAGTTAAATTTTTAATTGAATTGAACAAGTATTCTCCAAAAAAAAAAAAAAAGCTGATCTTCAGACATGAAGTCGGGCAATAACAAGTAGCTGTTTTGGGGAGTCGGGGTAAGGACTTTGATTTTTATCTGATGGATCATTTTTGTAAAATCGTATTATTTTTTGATGTATTTTGACATAAACTTTCATTATTTAGTTTTTTCTAATAATGTAGGGACTTGTGCCATTGCTGTTCTGCTTCCGGGTGAATGCAGAGTAGATGTGCCCCCAAGATGTGCATCCATTGTGGAGATTGTTGCTACCCAATTGCCAGAAATTTCTTCAAAGTGAGTGCTCTTCAATGTGAGCTTGCTTCGCCTCCCATGTTTCTGCTACCATAAAAAAACAATGCAAGGCAGGCCCTATGGCATGTACTTGCACATGCCATCTCATAGATCACAGACATTTACATCATCATTTCCTCTAAGAGATGGAGCATTATTCCATCTTTGTGATGTACAATCAATCAGGAAATTCATACCAGAAAGCAGTGTCAAATCAAATGAAAAGTCTGGTTCACCCTGTGGCCTGTAATTCCTAACAGTCACATGTCATCAATAATTGTTACTTGCACCCGGCGTGCAAAGTTCCTGGTACGAAAATAACAATGAATCATAAGTACGACATTTTAACCATCTCGTAAGGGTGAGTGTTCGTGACATTACATTTTAAAATTTACCAGTTATTTCATGCAAAACTTTTACATGTCACATTGCAGATAAATCGTGAAAAGCTTGCATGCCACGCCAAATTGTGCATGCATTTGTGCATGTGTGGCACGTCGTATTTCGAACAACTTGCAGAAAGTGCCACAATATCACATCCGAAACGAAAGCATTTGTGTGCCTCTAAACAAAGGTGTATAATGGCTATGCTTTTTTCTGTTATTTTTGTAAATTAGCAAGTAGAATTCATTATTATGGTGACAATTTGCCCAGTAAATTTCACTCTAAATCAATCCACATTCTTGGCAGGTGGGGAAAACTGGGGGTGGGGGGGTGGGGGTTTTTTTTTGAAAAAGAATTGGGGGAAATCACCTCAACCCCCCTTTTGCTACCTACAACCCCTGGGGGGGGGGGGGTCTTCAGTGGAAAGGGTAGGTACATCTGGCTGCGATATTGGTCACATTTATATAATAAATCAGTTTTTTTATATAGCGCTTAATCACTGTAAACAATCTCCAAGCGCTGTTGCCGATTATTATTACGCCTGCATTAGGAAATCGTCACAATCATTTCCGCTTCATCTAGGGTGCCTGCTGCCAAGCGCACATCCCTATCAGCACTTGGGATTGTTATATCCCCATCACATGACAGCTCCCCAGATTTCGCTTGGGTCGGCGAGGCAATTGAAAATTAAGTATCTGGCCCAGGGACACAAACACGTTGGCCACGGTGGGGCTCGAACTTAACTTAGGCTCCCTAATGATCACTAGTCCTGAGTCCTGCACTTTTCGCACTGGACCACACACGCTTTCACCCTTATACTAACAATGGGTCTTTTCACACCAAGGCTACTATAACGATTGTCAACTTGATATGAGAGCTGGCACTTGCACATCCACCCCATCGCGTACCGTGGGAACAAACTTGCGGTGTGATGGTAGACGCAATAATGCAGTTGCAAAGCCCTATTCAGTACTCGTTGCTAAATTGATGGTTACCCAAACGGCATTTTTTGTTTTATATCTTGGGAATGAATGGGTTGGGGCTCAAATTCAGACGAGAATGAGAAAAGACGTCCTTTCATTTGATATCAAAATCGCTAACCCTTCCGGGTAATCAGGGGGGGTCCCAAAGATGATCGGAACACGCACCTTTACCACAAAACCTTCATTTTTTTGAAAATTTCACAAAATCTCACCCAAAGCCACCTTTTTTTGAAAATGTTGCCAATTTGTCACTCTGACATCCCATTTTTGGGCAATTTGGCTGTCTCTCAACCAAGACCCCCTCTTTTTTCCGTCCCTAAAACTGTCACCGATGCCTATGGTTTGGAGTGCGAGCCTTGCACCCCTATCCATTTTCCATGTTGATGCCCCACCTCCCCGGGGTTACAAAGTCTTTTAATATGAGGAAATGAAGCTAGCTGTTTCACACAGTGATTTGTTGGAGACAAGCTAATGTAAATGCAAAAAAGTGTGATTTGTTAGAACATTGAGGTTCCATCCCCACTAATTTCTCAGACAGACATGAGCAAGCACCAGCCATAGTATAAGAATTACCTAATGTGGCTAAATGTTTTTTTAATAATTTGAGTTTTGATGTTACTAGAGATTATTTGTCAAATGCATCTTCCCTGCACAAAAATGATGGTTAGAATGCAAAAAGTTCAATAAATCTGGATTAAGTAATTAATTAAAAAAAATCAGTAAAATTGTAGTCCTTTCTGTGTGATTGTAATTATTAGTATTGATTTAGGAAATTAAGGTTACATTGCCTTCTGACTAGTGGACGGTGGTGTTTTTTTCAATTCATGAAAGGCAACCCGTTTTTAATTTTAATTATCGTGTTTTTCCCTCGAGTCAGTGACTTCATGTGTAAGCATTATAGTCGCAGCATAAATCTAAGCATTGATTTCAAACGCTAGCGTACGCCAACGTCCTGTATAAAGGCGCTTGAAAAATACACACTCAAAACTTTATCAGAACGCTGTGAACGTCACTGACTCGAGTAAGGTAAATGGAGTATAGCTACTTTTTTTTATGATATTTACTCTTTATGGCTATTGGAACCTCTGACAAGAAGAGTTTTGACCCCAACTTGCACGCTAGCTTGCTTACGCAGCTAAGCTGATGCTCTATAGTGTTTAAAAGCTTTCCTTATGGGACTAACGAAGTTTTTTGAAAAAAAATAAATGCACCGGGTGAGTAAAAAAATCACCATGGATGTGAGTAAAAATATTGCCCCACTCGTGAGTAAACAAATTGTCCCACTGATGAGTAAAAAAAATGACAAACTTGTGAATAAATAAAACAAAAATTGCTCCACTGGTGAGTAAAGAACATTGCCCCACTGTGAGTTTTAAAAAAATGCCGCTCCACTCCTGGCACTGATGAGTAAAAAAATGCCACGTCACTGGTTGAGTAAAATGCCCCACTGCTAGTAAAAAAAAATGCCCACGTCACTGGTGATAAAAATGCCCCACTGTGAGTAAAAAAAAATGCCGCCATGCCGAGTTAAAGTAAAGAAAAATGCCCCACTGGGTAAAAAAATGCTATTGGTAGGCTAGGCTTCGTGCTAGGCTATTATACTATACTGTGTGTCATCTCAAGTTGAAAGTGACGTCATACTGCGTCTCTGCGTCCCACAGACATCTCGATCGCCGCCTTTATTCCGGCGCGCGCATGCATGCTATGATCCAAGGATACGTGCGCGATTCGTGGTGTACAACATAAAGTGCCCATTGACGTAACCTTCAACTTCAGATGACACAAACAATAGGGTAGACTATGCTGGGACCTGGGAGGCTATCATGGATATGCCATGGCACCACACACAACAATTTTTGACAGTATTTTCCCATAGCATTTCATATACTGACAACGGATTTATACCTACCCTCGGGCATAGCCGTTTAGAGCGACGTCGAAACGAAGTTGGAACTTCGAAAACAGGTCGACGGTTTTTTATTATAAATTACGTCGAAATCCAATTGAATCGACGTTTAAGAACGATGTCCAATTCTTGCATTTTCAACCTAAATATGTGTAATTTCTAAAAAACGCTCACGTCTTTTTGACGTTCCAGCGTCGATTTGCCCACTGGGTACCCAGGCCCTACTAGCTACGTCATGGGCATCCGTCCCCACAATATGACTTTACTTAGACCACAGAATATATTAAAAGGCTAGACTAGCCTCATTAGGACAGGTATAGGGGGTTAACTATCCTTCCATCGACTCCCAAACTCTAAGGTTTTATTTTACTCAACCGATGAGTAAAAAAAATGCTCCACTGTGAGTAAAATAAAAAAACAAATTGCCCACTGGTGATTAAAAGAAAATGCCCACTGGTGAATACTGCTATTTGGTAGCTAAGACTTTGGGCAGGGCTAGGCTAGCTAATGCTGGGACTGGAGGCCTAGCTAGCATGCTTCATTGTACCACACACACCACACATTTTCTTTCTTCTGGCATTATTCCCATAGCATTTCATACTGATTTATAACCCTACCCAGGCCTAACTACCTAGCTACATCCAGATGGGCTCCAGTCCCCCACAATATGCTTTCAAGCAGCACTGTCACAGTTTTCACAAAATTGAAATTTTCTTAATTTTGCTCGTCAAATGATGTCCTACTAAGCCATTGGAAGACAGAGATATATTTTTGCACATAAATACATACCCCAAACCAGATAGGGCATGATATGAGGGAATAAAGACACCAAAGTATTGTGGCCAACTTTTATGTGTATATTACATGAACTTTTTTGACACGTCTCACTGAGTCGTACGTTTTCTTGTTAACGCCTTTTTCGTCGTCTGCTGATTTAACGTCGCCGGCGATGTTTAAATTATAAAATCGTTCTGTTTACCATAAGGCAGCTATTTGGTTCTTAATAATTCGGGTTAGAGCTTTTTTATATAAAAGCATTTAAAACCATGCAAAAATAATCGATTTTTGAACAATCTTGAGGGCGCACTATTTTTCAAATGTGCCATTGTCTCTTTAAGTACAGGAGACTAGCATGACTTAGCCTCAGTCTAGGTCAGCACATGAGGACAGGTATGGGGGCTAACTATCCTTCCATCGACCCACCTTACTCAAGATTGAGATTGTCAGTTTTAAACCGCGAGTTACTCAATTTGTCCCCGCCAAATTACGTTCCCCCAACGGCCAAGCCCTTACCTGATGATGATCACACATTCAATCTTATAATTCGTTTTACTGCCACTTCAAGCGAAATCGAGTAAACAAAACATTGAGGCGAGTTAGGTTTTATGCAGCCATCATACAGAAGAAGGTTACACTACACGAAAACTTGCACTGAGTTCTTCATTTGCTCGTTTTTAAAAAAAAAAGAGACTTATAAAGTGGCCAGTGCTTCATCATGACCATTTAAAACGAGTTGTTTTCGGTTAGCCGTATTACGGCTTCCTAACCCCAGGGTTCGGTAGCCGTGTACGGTAAATTAGCCCGGGAGTGTTTCGTAGCCGTACGCACCATCCTGAAGGAAATAGTACATATAACAATGTTCAACAGAGGGCGAAGCCGTGTGTACGAGGTTGTTTTGGTCTTGAGCAATTCGCGTCAAAATATGAAGTTTGTCATCTTTACGAAAAAAATAATGTGCATTCTTATTAAGGACAACAACGACAAAGATTCAAAGAAATTGTTTGAAAACAAATTTTGGTATCTTCGTTTCAAAGAATTTGAACTGACACTGCATTTGTAGAATAACAAAGTAGTATTGCTGTGAAGTAGTACATGGTATTCGCTTCAAACCCCGACTGGACGGGTTGTTAATGCTATATCCGAGTTCTAAGTTGCATATCAATCGGTGTCAATAGAGTGAATCGATGGGCAGATTGATACGTGCATGCTAACCTATCATCAGAAGTATTTTATCTGAAAATATGGTTAATGAATTTACATCTTATGTTTTGAAAGCAGCTGGAATTGGGAAACATCTCGTAAAGGCGGATATTCCTGCGTGTAAAAATGCGAATTGGCCGATTAAAAGAAGAAATATAAGTCTTATCTCGGAAACAAAAGACACTACAAGAATATATAGTTAGTAGTGGATTTAAACACAAGTTATGGTAGACCTTTTCGTCACGTCAAAAACTGTATATCCCAGTCCGCTTAATAAAGCCATTTTAAGCCAATAAACAAATCCAGTTTTTTCTGTTCTGTATTTTTGTGATCTTTTTCAATTTGTAGAGTTCAACAAAAAGTATTTCCAAAGCTGCTAGTGGTAAGGGTTGTGAGGTTCGGCGTTTTGTGGGAAGGTCATGAGTGACCAGTAGATTCATATTTCTTTTCATAGGCTCATAATAAACTTATCGTGAAAAGTTAAAACATTTGAGGCCTTCATTAAAAGATTCCTGGCATAGGCAAAATGTACTTTCTGTACCGTACTCAGTTTCGCAATATATAGGCGATTGTCGGGCAGGGGTCTTGTCGCAAGTGGTCGCTAAGAACCGTTTGTTTTTAAAATGTTGTAAGAACAGTGGTGTTCTAATGAATCGTAAGGAAGGCTTGCTACCTTCTACGATGTTGACTGGGAACAAATTTGCATTGTCTTTAGGCGATGCAGAACCTCCCATAATATATATTCCCACATTAAGCTAATATTATTCGATCACCTGGATGACACGACACTCCCCAAGGACGTCATACCAAAATCTCTTCCTCATTCGTCTTACCCTCCACAAGATAAACATCCTGCACGGGGCGGGACGGGCCGGGGATCAACATCGGAGAAGGTAAGCAAAGCATTCATTAGAAGTCATCTAGAACACAACTGTTCTCACATGACTCATACAGGAATCTGATTACCTCCATCCGATGGGGATGTAACAAATTGCATTAACATCGCCAGATTAGCACAGGAACTAGGAGGAGGAGGTGCAGGATGCAAAACGTCACAGGCCAGTATCCAATCGGGGTAGATGAAACGTGCTCCAATCGCCCGAATCCCGGAAGTGATTTTATTGAGGCGATTAAGGGCGGAGACCTACACCACAGTGAACTAAACAATACCCGCAAGAACAGAATACGGGTAGTAGCCAAAGCCTCGTGATGTACTGGTCTATAGTATGCGCCCGCAACAAGTCGTATTATAGTAAAAAGGCAAGTACCATGAACGGGACTACGTACCACCAGTAATAAAAATACAAGCATACCACGGTGTGCCGCACCAAAGTAGTCACAACCGCACCTCCGCCCTAACACACAGCGACACGAAACAGGACAAACGAGGGTGTATACGCAGAATACCTAGACAATTTCCAACAAATTTCACCTTACAGCCTACTCCAGCGCCGATGACGGATTGTCAACGGTGCTGGAGTTGGAGGCAAGCAGGGAGTCAGTATTACCGTGTGATGAATATGACAGAGAGGTAACACCAACATAAACCCGGTTTAAGATGATTCGAAACCAGGGTTGACCCATGACGGAAACGTAGGCAATACGGACGCTAGGCAACCCCAGCGGGAGAGGAAGGACCAACCTAGTTGGCCAAAGCCCAGCCGTTGCCGGTTTTTTTAAAACTTTAACGGGATTGCCGGTTTTGTGCCACCACCCACCCCCCTTTTCCGCCAAGCCAATCCAAGGCGGATCGGCTTCACGGCGAGCAAGGGCGGGTTTATACTGCGCGCGCAGAGATGCCGCGCGACTGGATCCCAACAGGCGGCGAGCCTAAAGAGTCAGTGCCCCGTTCACAGAGCCCTTTGATCCCTAAAGAATAGGGATTCAACTCCCTGTGAATCGGCCTTTGTCTCGCGTATCGATTCGTAAATCTATGAGATGAATGGTCGATTGTATCGCTAAATCCCCGTCTGAGAGGATTTAGAAATGGAACGACATCACAAAATGAAAAACGAAATGATACCTGCTCAGCCGACGAAATAAAATCCATGCTGAAGGGACCGCGGGCCATCAGGGTGGAGGGACAGCGCAGTAAAGGCCACAAATCACCCGTAAAGAACGGACAATGAGTAGGGCTAAACAAGCCGCAAATCTCTCGAACATTAACCCCCGTGATAAACCGTCCGTTGTAACATAATTTATACAGTGAGAAAATAGACACACGACATTAACACGAGGGTTCGTTCGAGAAGACTCAGCCACCGCTAAAATCCCCAAAGGGAGAGGCACCTGGGCGTGACCAGCCAAAGCAGGGGCCGGGCCGGACTAATAGAGCCAGAACGCCACCGGTAGCCCGCTGCCCGGGGGGCAGCGTCGCCGTTAGCGGACCAATAGAAGGGGACACAACAACCTTGTGACGTGGACACATAGCGGTGTCTCAGTGAATAGGTGTAGGGTAACGAAAACAGGTGACAACACGCCATAGTATCCAGCAAGTCTACGAACACCTGGGGCACGGGCGACTGACACGACACGGGGCGGGTGTGAATGAACCCTCTACGGCGGGTGAACCCCCGCTTACAGCAGCGGAGGGGAACTCCCTGAACGACGATGGGTACTTAGCGGTGGTTTGTGATAGGGTGACCGGTTACAGAAGACGGCTACCACGTCTGGCCGTATACGATCAGTCAAACGCAACCCTGAGGCGCGGGCGACCTACCAAGACACCAGAACCAAAGCCTGTGTAACGGCGGTGAACCTCCGCTTACATCAGCGGAGGGGCTCCGTCATTACCGGTCAATCTCCCTACACCGTCCAAGTAACCAAAGGGATGAAAACCCAAGGATATACTCCGGTCCAACTCCAGAGCCAACCTGGTGCAATACCAGAGACCGAAACGCACGGCGCACCTATTCGCCCCCGAGTAAGGACCAGCGGTCCACATGGGTGTGTGTCCCGTGACGGCGACTCTGTCGAACAAGTCACGTACACGGCCTATAAGGGAAACCAACCGGCCTGAGCACGCACACAAGGCGGGGATAACCCGAAACAATTTACTAAGTCTGATCAAAATTATTATTAAAAGCATTTCCAAACACGATACGCTTACAACTCCTTTAATCAAAGGCCAGACCTCGTTGACATAAAGGCTTCAAGAAAGCATAAGAAACTAGGTATAAACCCACAAGTGTACGCTCATTGTGTGAAGATGATCCGTGCATAATTTATAAAGTAAACAAACCGGGCGCCATTTTGAAACGAGAACGAAAAACGTGCCAGCCCGCTTACAAATTAAATCCGCACAACATTGTAATCACAAATATACACGTAAAAGATAAAATATATAAAATAACACATATAAAGATAGTAGTTGGAAATAGGCTCTCGAGTAGAACGTGGGCTGCAGTAACCCACGCCCTACACTAATCGGCCTATGGGTGTGAATTATGCGGGTTTTTGGTGTGTTGACAAAACCCGACGCAAGTCAAGGTATAAAGGCCTTAACATACCGACTTTCGCAAGACGAAAAATGACAAAACTACAGTCCCAGGGATCTAATAAATATGGACATTTAACAGATTTTCACAAGGTTCAGGGCCACCTAGTAGCTAATCTGACCAAAAATTCACAAAATTCAGGGAGCTAATACATTAACGATACCCTTCTTGTCGAACCCAAGAAGACCGAAAGAGGAGAGGATTGTGGGTATACGTCACTTGGGGCGATGGTCCGTTCATAACATGGTGATGACAAGAATATATATTTGTGGGAATATAGATTTATGGGAGGTTCTGCATCTTCCTAAAGACAATGCAATTTGTTACATGAACATCGGATTGAAGTTAAGCAGATTCCTGTAGTGAGGTCTGTAATTTTCTAAAGGATTTTAAAACTTTTCCATTTTTTTGTGTTCAAAAAATTTAACGTGAAACTGTTTTGAAGCGCATTTTGGAGAATTA
>JAMKCH010008503.1:0-29208 GCA_023653785.1 Ophioderma brevispina
TGTATCATGCGCATGAAACCGCAACCTGTGCCTATCTCCTTGTTTTCCCTATCATCCGTATGTAATTCCCTTTGACAGATCAGCAGTTTTTCATTTACTGATGTTCGGTAACTCCAAACCACCCCTTGGTTTTTGGGGTTGATATTTATACCCAGAACATAGAAGGTCATCCATGTCAGTATGTACCAGTACAACAACCACTGTTCATAGTTTCCATTTACAATTAATTCATACTTTTACAAATATACACCCCCTTGTTGGGGTATGACATAGAAACCCACACTCACAAGGTGTTTTGTTTCATGTCAAAATGACATGTTGAAGTACCCAACCACTGAACAGCGTCCTTGAGGGATGAAGATGTTGTTTGTCTCAAGATCCATGGGCCAGTTCAGTAGTTTTCAGTACTATTAGAAAAGACCCCCTCTGTGGTTGGGGTATGAATATACCCAAACACAAAAAGGTCAGTTCATATCAAAGCAGTCAATAAAAATCCAAGGAACTGTGTCCTTGGTGGATGAGCATGTTTTGTAATAATCTCAACTCCAAGGCCAGTTCAGTAATTTCATTTAACTTACTGTATTTCGAAATACCCCCTTCATGGAATAGCATATTGTACTAAGCTCATAGCAGAAAGAATACACCTCCCCTCCCATCCACATCTGATTTGAAATACTAGATAAACACAGTAAAGCAATTATATTGAAGTTCAACATGAAAGTATTTTTTTTTTTTTTTGTTTACAAATCAAAGAACCACTATTGGATATTTGAGTACGAACATTTCAATTTCAAGATCTTACTGTTAATAATACAGTAATTGAAAGGGGACAAATTCCCAGAGCTGGCCAAAATGTCCCCATTCGTAGCAAAAAATGTCTCAGTTGCAGAGCCAAAAGTGTAACAAAAGGGGGCAATTTCGCATGAATCGCCATCCTTTCCTTTAACATTTAAACAATATTGGATGAAATCACACTCAAAACAGTGCGCACAACATACAAGCACACACACAAGAGCACACACACAAACATCTTTGCCCCAGTCCCAGACTATGTACATACCCCACACTACTACTGTAGCCTGACAGGATACACTTATAGACGTGCTTCAAATTTTGTTCATAAAGCTTAATGATCACATCACTTAATCGATTAAATTCTCATTCTGCCCCTAAACAAACAAAAAATGGAAAATTGAAACTAACAAATGTTTTTTTCTGTTCTAAACACCAGGAAGGGAGGCACCAGGACCCATGTCTAACATCCCTGTTTAAAACCATTCTGCCAGTGGCCAAATTGATTGTCTCTTCTTCTCTCGCGAAACGGTACCAATAAATCTCCACCCTTGACTGCACTGACTAGCAATGCTTTTAACAACGTTTAATTTCGGTAATACCATAAGGATACGGCTCCACAAACTTGTCATCGTTTAGTAACAGACTGCACACATAGCCCCAGGCTATGTTGACATTTTTAACGCCACTTTGCATTGTGGGTATGGAGTTTCCAGGGGTATGCTGCAAGATGGCAGTTGGCAGGATGGGATGCAACGATGCGTGACGCGCTATCAAACCAATTGGACTCGCTGGTGTCATTTAGTGGGGGTTGCCGATGCTAAACCACTTTGCAGAAATTGGGGAAAGCTTATTGATCATACCAACCCTGACGTTATGTTGGGATCTATACCTGGCATAATTCTGTTGCGACGCTTTTATTTTATTTATAGTGCACGCACACCATTACGCAGCGGTTTAGAATTGTCTCTTACTACAACAAGTAAAACTATTTTGGTTACCATTTAACTGCACACACAACTCTAACATATTCCAACACAGAATAACATTGTACAACCAAATGACTGTGACTATTTCTTGAAGGCGGCATAATAATAATTGGAAACGGCACTTTGAGACTGTTTACGGGGATTAAACGCTATATAAAACTTATTTATTTTCAGGTGAATCTTGTTAACTGATTTCAATTTACTCTCTAAGTTTAGGAATAGGCTATGGACACATTTCTGGACAGCATTAAGGTATCAGTAAGATCCATGGCTTGGATTTAAAAAGAAAGGTTATGGATTGGGCTAAGTTTGCCCAGAAAATACCTCGGAGTAAAAGGCTAAAATATTTTTAAAGGACAAAATCCCTCAAGGACAAACATTTTGGGAGTTAAAAGCTAATCTAAATTACCAATGAAATCATATCAGTGGACTACGAGACAGAATAACTTAATAATTGAAACATGACTGAAAAAGCGCCCCATTTATGAGAAATTATGGTGTTAAAATTATTTTAACAAAAGTCTTAATTATGCTTTAATTACCAAACATTGTCAAATGTGCTAAAACGATCCATTCTTAAATTGCAATGCAAATATAGCCCATGGAAAACATTTAAAAAAAATTTAGACTAAGACCGGGGTCACACGAGGCTTCTTTTTTTTGTAGTTTACTACAATAGTACTACAGTAGTACTACAATAAAGACTACTTAAGATGACATGTCGTCGTTGTACCATAGTACTGTCGTAATAACTTAACGATGATAATTTCCGTCGTTAGGCCGCTTTCTACCATGGTACTGTCGTAATTTACTGGGCAAAATCGCTGTGTGACGCATTTTGTAGTTTACTAACATGCTTACGTAATGAACCGTGTTGTTGACCTCCCGGGTTGACATTTGTAAACAACGACCTCGTAATTTCCGATGTGTCTACGACACGACTACAATAATCTCGCCGTGTGACGGGGACCATTGTATAATTATTACAGTTGTGCACAAAGAATATAACGACACAACGACGAAATATGGTCGTTGTGACCGCGGTCTTAAAATAAATTTGACAAAGCATTATGATTATATGTCTTTATCTTATCCAAACATTTGAACAAGCCTGGATACATTTTGACCCCACACATTATAAGTCAATCTTATTACGAACTCCAGAAATTTTGAACAGGAAACCTGCATTGATTTCAGGGGCAGTCTGTCCACAAAATCAAGCATGTGTTAATTACGATTCCATTACGAATACATATGATATATGTTACACATGTCCAAATCAGTTTCCCCGACAAAAATTATATCTATACCAAAGAATCCCAACACAATTCTACATCCTCACCCCAGGGAATTAAACAACTTTGCACGTGATTTCGATTAGAACTCAGCCAAAATATCAGGGTCAAAATTTCCAAGTACATAGGCGGTACATGGAATGTGGAGCATTAGGCCCTAGAAATTGAAGATATTTTTAGGTTGAAAAGTTGAGGCGATTTGAAATGTCATAATGGAAACTAAATAAAAGGAAATCTGTAAAGTGCAGGAAGAAGTTGAAAATTATCTGAACCTGATTCAACTCTCCACTCTACTGTTTCTATCACATTTTAGCTTTTTAGGCTTCTTGTTAGAAGTCAAACAAGTCTTATCAACTGGCGTGTTATCATGTTACAGCAATTGATTGGTTTAAGATCTAAGCTCGCACATTCAGATGGGATAGATGGATAGTGCGTGTAGCAATTACGCGGTGTAGCCTAACACACGCAAACGCCCCGTTATACGCGTCTTGCATGTCGCATTGGTATGCAAATCAATTTAGCAGCGTGACGATCACGCGCGATGACTTTGGTTCCGTGGTTTGAAACATTGTTTTCAAGAGGGTTGTAATTATTTAAATGAATAAAAAGAATGATGTAAGAATATTTTTGACAAATAAATTATGTCGATAATTAGCAAAACTACACAATTCTAAATAAGAATGCGCCGGCATCCACCACTCAAAATATTGGATGCCCATCCAATATGACACCATCTAAGATGGCCAAAACAAAAAAATCTCATCTTTTATTCTCTAAATGTTACAAATACTGCACTGCATAAACCTAAAATGGGGTGGTCCTCAATAATATCAGAGGGGAGGTTTTTCACAATTTTAACAATGAGGTTTTTGGAGCTTGACATGCATCATACAATATCAATGGAAGCTTGTGCCAAACATCATGTCACATCATGTCAAGTTCACATCAATTATAGACAATCTGGTTAAAATGTTATTGATGGGCTGCTGTCTTTGATGCACTTTATTCTGTAAGATAGAAATTAGGGTGACATGCTATCTCTCAAAAACTATCAATTAGCTAGTAATTAGGAAATTAACCATGAAGGCTACATGCTGTAAACATTTTTTAATAACATTTCTGCCAATTAAGGTGTTACATGCTTGTACTCTAATACACTACTTAGGCACATCATCTTTCTTTTAAAAAAAAAAATAGAATTTTGCTGGTAGGATTTTGCAGTTCTCAGCTTTTGCACTCTTTATATTCATAGAATATAACACACGGGCCGCCTTACCCATCCGGTTGACCTTTAGGTTGACCTTTTTGGTTGACCTTTTTGGTTGACGATAGACATAGCAACATCCATCTATTCATCAAGCATGACAGATTAATGCCAAGTGGTCCTTCCAGCATAGTTGGCAGTCCACAAACCCAACAAAAAAATTCAAATTTGTAGTCTAAGTCTTTATTGTTTATCATCTCTTGTTCTGATGGTTATGAAAGGCCTTAAAGGAGAACATGTATCAAGAATAACTAACCTAATATACGCTATAAAAATAATTATTGAACACATATGGAGTGGTTTCATGAGAAAACGGAATTATACTAACCATAAAACAAATTAAAGCATTTTGTCTGACCATGCGCTATTTTAAATTCGCGCTACTGTATCTGGGATATGTATTTGTGTTATGCGATACAGACGGCACAGTAGCATCATGCATCTTCACACATGTGTATGTCCTATCATGTGTATGTCCTATCATGTGTATGTCCTATGGCATGTATGACCTAAACGTGCCGGTCGTATCGCATAACACGTTATACACTAGCGCGATTTTTTAAATTTCACATGGTCAGACTAGATTGTTTTAAATTTCATTTAGTTAGGTATATAATTCTGTTTTTCTTACCCACTCGATATGTGTCCATAATTACTTTGTGGGTAGTGTATATTGTTTAATATTATTCGTTGTACGGGTTCTCCTTTTACGGAAATGTTCTGGATTGTGAGATGCTATCAAATTGCTAGTGGTAATGTACCCCAGAGGTTAGAAATGCACCAAATTCGACCATTTCCAAAGGTCCTATCAGAGCTTTCAAGGCTTTCATACAAGAGATAAATATGCAGTTTTCACAGTGTAATCGTCCAATCCTCTGAAATTGAGCAATGACTTGATAACAAACTTACCTTAATCCCCAGTGCTCGTTACGGGATATCAGCTTCCAGCATTGTTGACATGATATTCAAAAAAGCCAGGTTCCTCCCCCTGTAAACAAAACATATGGTTAGATTGTTGACAACGTTGAAACGTGTTTGTAATAGATCCTTCAATTCAAATGCACACAAATTTGAAACTTTCCTTACATGAGCACTCTAGTAAGAATGACAAGATTGAAGATTTATCAACAACAATACCAATTAATGAGACCCATCCAAATTACAGGATTCAACTTGCTGGAAACAAATGCTACTATCTGGCATCTCAATTTGAAAGAAATTTTGCTGTTCAAATGATCTGTATGAATATTTCTAGGAATTTGTTATCCCCAAAATTACAGTTTTCTGCAGTACATTGTACCATAGAAGTATGGAGATGGGGTAGCACTTAGAGATAGATTATGATTTACAATTTTGCTGGCACAAACAGGGTTCCTCCAGGCCTTGTCTTTTGAGGCGTGGGCGTGCGATAGCACACCATCCCACACCAAAAATGGTCTTAGGGTGTGACGGTTTTTCAAAAGCACACCTAAATCTGGTAAAATAATACACATTTGATAACAATTGGCACACCTACAGCATACTGACTCATTTTGAAAGTGCCTATTTTAGCCACAGGTAGGATTTTTAAAAAACAAGGCCTGTCCATTAATGGTATTCAAAGCATAAAAAATACAGCCAGTAAACTTGCATGACCCCCCTGCAAGATGGCCAGTATACACAAGGTGTAGCAGTTTCGGAAAATGAAAGCCTAACCAAAGGGGACCTTGACCTTGGTTTTGACCTTTGACAACAACATATGAAGGAACCTGTAATGCACCTTTGACCCATACTAGGTTGTAATTAAACTTAAACTTTTCAAAGAACAGCCTAAACATGGAAACCAACCAAATTGGAACTATGACCTCAGTGCCCTTGGTTCATGACCTTTGACATACCACATTTATGAAGAACCCTATGCAACTTCACCCCAAGTCTGGTTAAAATCGGACTTAAAATTCAAAGAAGAGGCGAAAAACGAAAAAACATAAAAAAACTGGAACAACAAACACAAATCATACAATATGGACATGCGCACCCCTGCCAATATCCCTCTGCTTTTCAGACGGGATAAAAATTCAACAAATATAATATGATATAAGCCACTTAAGACAATATAAGCAAGTTTTGCTAAATCAGAAAAATCCGCGTTCTGTCTTTAACAAGAATAGGTATCATAAAATACTCAACAAGTGATTAAACTAAATTGCAACCTAAAAAAAAGGCCAAATGGAGGGCCTTTGTACATACGAGGACCACTTTATGCAACACTAACTGAATGGAGATTCAGAAATGTATTTTTGAAAACAATGCTGTTTTCTTGCCTTTGGCAATTTTTTTCCGAAAAATTAACTTACAAGAATTCTACAAGACTTATCCTTAATTTTTAACAGTGGCGCCGCCCAGACCCTCTTTTTATGGGGGGGGGGCGCAAATGTGAAATCTTGGGGGGGGGGGGGGCAAAGTGAAATCTTGGGGGGGCAAAGTGAAATCTTGGGGGGGGCAAAAGTGATATTCCTGGGGTGGGCAAAATATGAAAAATTTGAAATATTTACCAATTTGGCCCAAAATCGCTGTGATTTTTGGCCCCCAAATCACTGAATTTTGACCCCAAATCCGTCATTTTTCTTTTAACCAGGAGGGGGCAAAACGGGGGGGGGGGGCATTTTTTTTTAATTACAAAATTTGGGGGGGGGGCAAAATGCCCCATGGTGCCGCATTGATTTTTAAGCAGTTCCTGCAGATTTAAGATGTTGCCTCTTTGAGGGGATCAGTGCATTAAGCAAAGAAATATTATTATAAAAAGACCACACAGGGCCTAAGTAAAGCTTGGACTTGTAAGACATGCCTTGAGTGTTTTCTTAAAAGGGGCAGTTTAGAGCAGGATCTGAATAGGCAAGAGTTCCAGAGACAAGGAGCAGCAACTGAAAATGCAGGATCCTTGTGTGGGTAGTTTGCATATACATTAACAAGAAATATGAGAGTCTTCTGGAAAAAAATACTATGGTGAGATGACCAAAACAAATGCAGATTGCGAACAAAAACATCTCCTCATATATCTTATCTTTCATGTCAACAACCTTCAACATACTGCAATCATCCTGTAAAACTGACAATCCAAACACAGCCTGCTGCCCTATAGCAAAATCGCAACATCTGCCAAAATAGATAGGCGCCAGGAAAACACCAAGGAAAATTTGTCGGGACTATATTATACCACATTTGGTATTGACACTGCAGAACGAAGTAAATAAGCACCCTCCCAAAAATTGACTCAACTTGCCACCTCCCTGGGCACTTATTCAAATGAACACGATGAATCAGCTCGTACAAAAAAAAGTGTCTGGGGCCTCTCCAACACAACATCCTGAGCAATTCCTGATGGTTGGAAGCCCGCTCTTTTATGAAGGAAACTTTTTGTGAGCCGTCAATTCACACCAGGAAACCCAGAGGCTCATTGATCTACATCATGTGTCTATGAACACTAGCAGGACTATTTTTAGGCCAGAAACTGGAAATCAGGTCTTAAATGCAATTTTCAAATTTTCTTGTTGGGTTGATTTTTAGAGTTCCGTTCTGAAAGATGGTTGTGCCGAATGATAGAGAAGAGAAGGAGTGGAGTGAAAGAAGAGCAGAGCGAGAGAGAAAAGCCAACACCCTGCTAAGCTTTTGTAAAATTGTGTTAGCATTGTTGGATGCAGTTTAATGACTTGGCTTAATACTGTCAGACAAATTACTACAGATACCCATTCCAATTTAAAGGATCAGCTATACATCACCAGGAATCAATGCTTCCATATCCATACTCTTAAAATAATCATCTACAGTCCTGTTTAGTATGACGTCATATTCTTGGCAGTTAATTGCACATAGCAAGAACATGCTCAGTGCTAAATCTGGCAAATGACATCACTCCACAGCTAAAAAATGCCACTAGTCTTTGTGTAATTATGTTATTGCTACTAACATAAAACCTGTGGCTGTGCCGCACCATCAATAGTCTTCTATTCAAAATAAACATCTCTGAATTCTAGCACATGGACAAATGCATATCCATGGAACCGCTTTTTCAATGGGAGAACAATTGTGCCGCTTGAATGATGTTACAACGAGATCACACTTTATTCCCGTATTGAAAAGAGTCTTCCATGGAATACGCATATGAACACACATATAGAAAGTAGTGATCCAGTAACAAGAGTGGCAGTGCATCCAAGTAAACAGAGGGCCAGTGCATCCAGAGTAACAGAGTGGCCCAGTTGCATCCAGTAACAGAGTGGCCCTGGCCCCAGTTGCATCCAGTAACAGATTGCCCAGGCATCCAGTAACAACAGTGGCCCAGTGCATCCCAGTAACCGAGTGGCCCGTGGATCCATGAACAGCGTGCCGCAGTGCACCAGTAGGTAACAGAGTGGCCCAGTGCATCCAGTAACAGAGATGGCCAAGTGCATACCAGTAACAGAGTGGCCCAGTGCATCCAGTAACAGAGTGGCCCAGTGCAATCCAGAGGTAACAGAGTGGCCCAGTGCATCCAGTAACAGAGTGGCCCAGTGCAGCCAGTAACAGAGTGGCCCAGTGCATCCAGAGTAACAGAGTGCCAGTGCATCCAGTAACAGAGTGGCAAGGGCATCCAAGTAACGAGTGCCCAGTGATCCAGTACAGAGTGGCCAGTTGCCATCCAGTAACAGAGTGGCCCAGTGCATCCAGTTAAACAGAGTGGCCCAGTGCATCCAGTAACGGAGTGGCCCAGTGCAATCCAGTAACGAAGTGAGTGGCCCAGTGCAGCCAGTAACAGAGTGGCCCAGTGCATCACAGTAACATAGTGGCCCAGTGCATCCAGTACCGAGTGGACAGACTGCCCTCTCATGCCAACAGTTTTTGTAACAAATTGGAGCTAGGAGAATCGGTAACGCAAATACCGCAATCCGATATACCGACAATTTAATACCGGTATTTACCGTATATAGGTTGTCCCCAGTTAATTTGAACACAACAAATCGATGATCGGCCTCAGAGCGTCTATCCCCTCATAATGCAACCCATAAGTATTGCGCACACCACCCGAGGTCCTCCCGCCCTTTCATTTCCAAATTGCCATCTTCCCGTTACTTGTTAATCCACAGTTTGCTAACTCAGAAATACGACACTATGTCATAGGCCATGTCTTCATTAGGTTTCACTCATGTAAACAATTAGTCCATTTTTAGCTTTGGAATCTTAATCCCCGGTCTAAAATTGTTACTCGCACGTCTCACCTCTCTTTGTAACCATAAGATCCGAACCGACATTTTATTACTACTTGCCGCGGCTTTTTTTATTTTTTCTCATACCTAAATTTTTCTGTTTTAACTAAACTGTCCATGATTTTTTACACAATCTGTCATGTACGATTCCTTCCTTGTTTATCTGCACTCGTTTTTCAAATACATACATTTCATGAGCTAAAGTCACTACAATTCGGAAAGAAATCAAAGTTTATTGAATGTTACGTACACACGCTTCATGAGGTAGGCCCACGGCTTGAACAAGTCAGAACTGTCCTCTGGGTTCATGACCTGGAGCCCGGGGGGGGACCGTCCTTCGGGAACAGGTGGACTGTCCCAGTGCTTATTCAACACAATTGTTTACTGATTTTGAGAGAACGAAAGAAGCAAGCTCCAAACTTGGAGGGGAGATCTTCTCTGCAAAATTCATAGCAAAGACATGTTGCATTTAAATGATTTTTATGCCAACGGGTACATAGTTTTCTGTAATTTTCACGCTATTTAGTCTAATTTACTTATCTTCTGAGTGTAGCTTTACGTGTATTAGAGTAGACAGTACTTGGCTAGGCTGCCCCGAAACCTGCGCTGGGGTACGATCAGATGCGACTTAAATTGTCTGAACTTTTCGTTGGTGCCCGCTCCTCTCACATTACAGGGAAGTACAAATTTTTTCAGAAACCAGCAAACATCTTCACCAACTTTGGGGGCAGCGTCGGCATTGTGCTTGCTTAAATTGTATTAAAAGATAATGAACTGACAAACTCGCGAATCTAGTGTCCTGAACAAAGCACTTTTATTTTTGATTTTCCCTTGAAATGAATTTAGAATTCATACGAAAGTCATTGGCTTTATGCAGAAGATTCGTAAGTATGCTGTCAGGAGCAGAAGTTGTAAATGGTAAAATCGGGGCTTTAGAATAACCACATACATTCCCACCAAAAAAATATACATTAAATCTTATTAAATGTTGAAATAAAAATGTTTTGGAAGAATAACAATTTAACACACTCATGCATCTAAAACAATAAAAAAATCATATCTTGACTAATCATGAAGTTATAAACCGAAAATATTTCGTTTACTTTACGTAATCCAACATTCAAAACCAAATCACAGTCTGATACAATCAACACAAACAAATTATCGTGCGCGCAATAAAAGAACCCTAGTTTTCGAGCTGTGTGCTTTCAGTCACCACGATTGTATTGTGTGTTTTGGAACTTCGAAAGGGGACGATATTGACCACTGCGTGGCGGTCCGTGAAGCAGCCATTTTCTTTGGGATCGATTTTGGCCATGAGCTCATTGCGTGAACAATGTTTATTCAACTGCTTGTGCATGTGCATTGCGCGGGCCGATCATGTCCGGGCCCCAAGAAAATGTGAAAGGATTGGAGATAAAATTAGTATGACTCATAGAATTAAGGTAGGTTAATTAAGGTATGGGGTCGGATAGTCGATTTTTAGTGCATGGTTGAAGGTATAGAATTACAGTGCGTGTTTTCGGGAATTTGGTTCAAGAAAGCTCTGCTCACCTTACGAAACTATACCGCATGATCACAATGCGCCTTGCGCCATGCCGATAAAAAACGCGGTCATCTATAATCGGTAGTTGCGCAAATTACATACCGACAATTCCGGTTCTTTAGCTTCACCGAAAAATACAGGTATAATTGGTTTAACCGGTCTCTTATTGAGACAAAGGCATTTCTGTACAAAATGCCATGCATTCGACGCAGAGGAGCACGAAACCTTTCTTCCATGCATCCTCATTACCTCTAATTAGAAGTTGACGATTGAAGTCAAGTGTCAATAATAAATAGCTCAAATTGTGTTAAATTGGGTCAAGAAGTTGTCCAAATTGCTATAAAAGTTGCGTCACAACCAAAGAATCCTATAAGGCACCTGTAATAAAATGTCTGTTCTTTCTTTGCCAGAAAAGGTGGCAAACACTTCGGGGCATTGTTATTGCTTCTCAAGACATCAATGGGTTGTTACTAGGACAAAATTGTGTGTGGGTTTGCATAACTGATTAACTTAACTGCATTGTGCATGGTTGGATTGAGTGCAACCATAATCAATTTTTCATAAACATTCATATTGATGGAAACAATGTAATATCTGGCAAGCTCATTATAAGTTTTGTCAAAATGAACAAGCCTTCCATTCCACCTATTACATTAAAACTCATTCTCATACAAACATAGCTGTATCTATTGTTCCCTTATTTCATTAACATTTAAATGAAATACATTGAGCCGTTGATTTCTTTCTGCAAGCAACCATGATCAATTAAAGTCACATATTTTTTAAGCGCAGTGCATACCTATCCTCAATGCAAGTGAGCATGCAATCTTTATGAATGACATAATTTGCAACATAAGCCTTTTTCAAATCAATTTGAGGCATGTCCGACTAGTACACGCTGGTTTAAATTGATAATCTACTTTCACTATTCCAATTCATTCGCTTTAAGTATTGTCAAATGTCCCAATATTCTCATTTTTTTCCCTCATTCTTTATTTGGCCGTTATTTGTGGTGCCATTTTTTTTTCAAAATCATACAAATATTTAAACGCACATTACACAACAACATTTCCTGCTATAAACTTACTAGGTATTCTTAATGAATTGGTTTCGCTTCCAATAAAGTCATGTTCCTTTTCTCGCCCTCTGGAAGTTGTCCACATTCAGCCTTTCCTGTTATAAAACACATTAACAATACAAATATGATAAATACTTACAGTTATTTGCTTTTTACAACAGACATTTTCAACTGGTCATAATACTACTCTTTTGGTAAGCATTCGATAGCTGTGATGACATCCAAATGTTCCTGATTAGTTGCATTTTTGTAATTAACTTAATAAATCGGTGTAATCTATGTTTGCAATTTACTTCAACGTTATTCCCCTCCACACACACCCTCATTATTAGATGCAACATATACTAAGGTCCACAGTATAGGACTGGTCCTCAATATTCAGTGGGGTTATGTCAAGAGTGTACAGAATGGTCCACATTTTGTGACTTTGGTATGTAGGTTAACTAACAATGTGGGTATCAAAGTCCTCAAGTGTGGTCGCATATTAGGTAGTGCACTCACAGGGTAATACTACCTTTCATATCTGCCTTTATTGTTTGATTACATGATATAACCATTGAGTAACCAATTAAAATAAGATTTTTCGTAAACTATTTAACTTAGTCCTCTTCAGTGATACCATGGTGCTGGTTGGCCTCAAAAATCAAAATCCCCAAAGCCCCTTTCAAAATGTTTTATGGTGTAAGGCCATAAACAAAAGAATTTGCTTGCTATAGAAATTTGAAGGGGGATTCATGTGGAACTCTTTTCTCAGTTTTATATATTAACTGACCCTAAATGTAAAATTGCTCACTATCTACAATAGGGTCGCACAAGTCCCAGAAATATAACTTCCACCTAACCCTTAAACTCTTGATTTCTATCATTTGGGAACACAGACACGGGTCAGCCGCCCATAGAAAACATGGCAATACTCTAAGCTTCCTCTTAGTGGTAAAACATATAGAGTCAAATCAATTCACTGCTACTGGTTTATAGGAAAATGTCCTACAGAGATGACTCCATTTTCTATGTATAGTATGATTGATATGCATCTGCCGAAAATATCTTTATCATGTCACGATTCCTTTAATACAGGCCCACAGGCCAGTTGGCCAGCTTGCATTGATATTGCCCATTTTTCCTTTCCCTCCTCCTAACGTGGGGTAGTATTAAAAATAGAATCCAAAAAATCTCAAAGGAAATACTCGGAGGAAGTCACCATTGTATTTTTGTTCGTTCTTACCATTCTTGTGACTATCGTGTCATGACTGGATTCAGTTGATGTCCCTATTTTAAAGCCTAACTCAAGACATCAACTCAATCATCACTCAAGACTGACAGAAATATATGCTATTGTGGATCTCCTCTTGGCATTTCCTGTGAGATTTGTGCTACTTTTTTCATAAGCAGTACAAGTCACAGATATAACACCACTGAGAAATTTAGCAAGGTTCCATAAGGCCAGATGTACTGAATTTGTACATGGTCGGCAGTCTAAGCTTTTTGATGCATGCCAGTTCAAAATCATGAAAATCAGCAAGAGCGTGGGGCTGACATTTTTCCATTAAAAAGGGTGGACTTGTATAAAGTGTGGAGATGAACTAATAAAGCATGGCAGTAAATTCCTGTAAAAAATATTCAAATGTAATACAGAAAATGTGGTTCGAAATATAGTTAATATTGATCTGCTATTACTGGGGGCATCCAGCCCAAAACCTTTCTGGCATAAGGTGCAAAGGGTATAATGTAATTACGCCACCTTTCAAATCTTTGTATGTCTGTACCATGGCTTGACATTGTATGATGTCTTTGTTATTAATTCAAACCCTCACTTTAATCGCACATTACACTCAAACAGGAAGACCCCAGAATAGTTGCAAGCAAGGTGTGGGAATGAGCAAAACCAAATTGGTGTATACATTCAGACTAAAACCAAAATTGCAAGGCAGTGTGTCTTAGACTTATAGGCCTGTTTACAACTGGAGAAAAGTCAAATGACATCAATGTTATATAATTGAATTAGATGAGGATTAGCATAAATTTGAGTAGGTTAGGTGTTTATACTGAAAGTGGATTCGGATTCGCTTTCAGAAAATAATTATTCTGTTGGCCCTCGGCAAGTTTGACTTCTGGTTCAACATGGTGGATGATGATGATACGCCAATGCTCGACCATATCACCCCTGGACAGGCGCTAAATTTGGGTTCCTCTCGGCGGCTGTGATTAGCTTGTCTGTAAAATCACGGCCTAATATGTTATCCGAAAGTAATAAATACTAGACAGAAAACAAAGGCAAAACAACAACGGAATGTTTAGGACTTGTTTACGATCCGGTGATACATGAAATGGAGTTGCAGGTTCATTTATGCTGCAAACAAAAATTGATTCAATTGACTAAAAGTAACTTATGAATCGACATTTTTGAAGGGGGTATGATTAGGACATGAGTGGTAACAATTTACCAAAAAATACTCGGTCCTCGGGACAGCTCTGTGTCGTCTTGCGTCGTGGTTACGGAATGATACAGGGAGCCCTAGCATGACCTGTGACCTTGATGTGACCTTGGACCTCATAAACAAATGAGGGTGCATGTAAAACTCCAGTAAACAAAGTGTGGTTCCAACTTTTCAACTGAGGTCCATTTCACATTTCAACATATCTTACAATTGACCTTCAACCTGGCCTTTAACTTGGTATATGTGACCTGACCTCATCAACAAATGAGGGATCCATATTGCACCTAGGGGACCAAGTTTAGTTCCAATTGAACTTCAACTTTCAATGTAGGTCCAATTTTACATTTTGCAGCCTATTTTACAACTGACTCACTATGACCTTGACCTGGCATGTGCCTTTGACCTCATCAACAAATGAGGGATCCCATATTGCACCTAGGGCTCAGTTAGTTCCAATTGAACTTCAACTTTCAATGAGTTCAAATTTTACATTTTCAGCCCTATTTAGCAACTTGACCTCACATGACCTTGACCTTGGCATGTGACCTTTGACCCATCAACAAATGGGGATGCCAAGTTGCACTGTGGACCCAAGTTTAGTTATAAATCCATCAAAGTATGAGGATATTACAGCAAATGTTAACCCTTTTTCACAACAACAGACATCAAAACTACAACAACCAACAGACTCAACAAGATACATGGACAAAGTGATCCTAGTAGGCTGTGTTCAGCGGTGGCAGACTTTCGAAAGTAAAGTACCAAACGAAAATTCTTTAATCCTCATTAGCGGCTCTTAACAACGACGCAGTCCACGAACGAAACTTAACAAAGATACCCTTCCTAAGTTACCAGCGAGCGGCCTTCATCTGTCATTGGGAAATACGGAGTAGCGCGCCGCTCGCGCTGACTTGACGGTTAATTGCTTTGAAACCCCGGAAACTCAACCCATTGTAAACAAAGTCACAATAGATTCCTCAGCATGAGTGTTTTTTTTAAAAGCGATATTTTGGCTTCTGAATTTTTTCGTTATTACTTCATACTCATCGAGCAGAGGATTTGGCAGTAACGCTGTTTATGCCGATAATCATCCCCCATACACACAAATCATGTGAGAAGCGATCCGACCCACTTGACATCATCAAAACCAAATGTCATTCATACTCTCAACGAATGAAGTCCTCGCCATCGCCACTTGCAGTGGGCCGGTTACGGCCATTTTTTATAGCAATTGCTGTGATTAATTCACGATTGCTCACTTAATACAAATCATATAAAGTTCTAATCTCGCACAAATAACAATGAATATGTACTTATTAGATTGAATACTCGTAGAATTACTTTCTCTCTCAATAAAAATATGTTGGGATTTCTTTTTCAACAAACAACTTTTCAAATACCTGGCACCAACGCTGTGTGTGCATAAACAACATGGTACACCGAGGCTGCCTGTCACGGTCACGTGATCGCGGAAAAGGGCAATCCTATTTTGAGTTGTCTTCACCTCACTTTTTGCTTTTCTTCTTGAACGGTGGGTTCATCCTGTCCCTCGATTAACGCTTGTACTCTCTCGGATCAATTTGGGTTCCGTGTTCGCTTGTTTTTCGGGGCTGTGGCCTAACTACTAGAATGAATGATAGCCATTATCAAATACATTGGAACACACAGTAACTGTACAACAGACACTCAAGAACCGCTGTCAAGTTGATGAACACCGCGAGTAAATGGCGTTCGTTTTTGGTACCCACGCTACGGAATAAGTTGACCCGCGTGTCGTTACGAGGTCACGATGAGATACGAGGTCGCCCTTAACATCGACGTCGTGAGTAAGCACTGTTCACCGGCAACTTACAACGACGATGCTCTAAGTAGCTCGCACTTTTAAGATTTCTTAAAAGTTAAATCTTTGTTGTTAACTCGTTTTAGCTTACCAATTATGTTGTCAGACGGTCACTACAACAGCTTACCAATGACTGTGCTTAACAACGATCTTACCAACGACTTAACAACGATCGTTCTTAACATGCCTAGTGTCTTCCGGCCTTAGGGCAGGCGACAACAATAAAGTTAAATCGATGATCTGAATCACTTCAACTTTTGCCCCAGTGTAAATAGGGCAAAGTTGCTTTAAGAAGGGGAGCGTATTTCATGTTGCACCTGGTGCATCGCGTCAAATCCTGGTATGGCCACTTGTGGGATTATTTGAGTAATCAGTTCGAGATTTATTTTTATAAGAGGTGAAATCAGAATTAGCTCTCCCTGTGGTACGATTTTGGACATGGGCAAAGGAACCATTAGAGCATCTTGTTGAAGTTGGTCACATGTACAGAGTCCATACCTGTCCCTATTTGGTCTTGGTGCTGTTGAAATAATCACAATCTAAACTGCTGCTAAGATCTGCACTGGGAACTGTACTAGAGGAAGCAACATGATTGTAAAATATCCCCTTTTTTTTAAAAAAATAAAAAAAAAAAGCATCAAATGCTTGTATTAATCATCCGGTTAATGGGGGGGGGGGTTCATCTCAAGCTAAGTCTGATAACCATAAAATGGAAAAGTTAAAGCCAGGAAAAGAAAGAGAAGAAAAGGGAAAGTAAAAAGGAGGAAAAAAGTGAAAAGGAATGAGGCGGGAATTTGGAAAGAAAAAAAATAAAGAAGTGATGATGGAGTTAATGTTGGTGATGCTTTTCGCCGCACCCATGTGCAACATCCTCCACTTTTCAGATTTTCGAGGCAACAGCAAAAAAAATTCGGGGCAAAACGGCGCCGTAAAGAAGCCTGAAAAAAATTTTAAAGGCCATATGTTGAACCGGGCACAATAATGGTATACAAACGAGAAAATATGCGCTTGCTCCCTCTGAACTCTGACCCGTTACGCCCCCTGCATCTATTATTATTTAACTATAATTATTTATTAAAGCAAGAAAGTAGTTATTACATATCAAGTTTATAGGAAAACATAATCACTTTTGATTGGGGGGGGGAAGCTCTGTCGGAAAAGGAAGTTTGTGTCAGGTCTAAGAAAAGGGGCACTGTCAAAAGGTTTGCCGATGAGCGGAACCCAAGTCCTCGATACAACCCGGATTACCCCAAGATCAATGAGTGGGAACTTCAAAGAAACTGACAACTTCAGAAAGGGTCCCCATAAATCATAAGGAAACCAAAAGTACATTTATGGCAAAAATTATTAAACATATGAGCCATATCCCTGAGCATACAGTACTTTAATTTTCAATTCTGGGGTTATTAATTCACGGATACTTTGTACCAACGAGACAGCCAAATTCAATGGGCAGGTTCTGATCTCTATTTTCACTTTCCGGTTAGTCAAATCTAGGAAAGTCATCTTGACAAAAATGTTTTTAATGACATCCAGTATGTTTTTTTGGCGAATTTCTTGTTAGGAAGTTTGGAACCAAGTGTTTAGTTTCCACTCGGAGGCAAACCCGTCAATTTACTCTAAATTCACAATTTTTCTAATTTAACTCAAGTTTGACAAATCATAAAAATTATAAGTCAATTTATCCCATGGGCGACGGGGGAATATTGAATATTAATGACTTTCAGTATGTACGTTATCCCTACCTCTGTTTAGACCCAAGAATTAATGCACGATTTAAGAATGTAGTTAAACACATTCCCTCACAAAACTCACTGCAATTCTTGTTAGTAGAATTAACCTTGAAAAGGAGTTCTGGCCTGTAGCTTGTGCAAGGAAAACATGTGGTCTACCTACAATGAAATTGGCTGTATAATTGGTCAAACCAATTCTGCAGGTGATGTTGAATATTCATAAAGTTTTAGTTTATGTATCTGTCTTGCTCAAGCACCTAATTTTTTGAGACTTGTACCACAAAACACACACATCGGTACAAAAAATTATTGCATATGCGCACACAGATAGGGAGCAGAGCAGGGGGAGCTATAACCCATACTTTTTGTTTATATGATCCTGCATATTGGTATGCACTGTTTTTTTTTTTTTTTATTTTTTTTTTTTTTTCTCTTTGCTCACGCTCACAACACACACTTATAAGAGCTTAAATTGTGGGGGGTTTCGACTAAAAAATCTCTTAAAAGGTCACTTTTTTCTTAAAACACTCTTTTGTTACTATAGAGTAACATTTATTTTTCTCTTAAAAAGACACCTGCTTTTTTTCTTTTTAGTACTCTAAATTACTCATTTTTCTTAGCTCCTCTTCATTGTGCCGCAGGCCATAAGTACTAAACTAGGAAAATTGTATTTTCTACTCTTTTACGGCATAAGCCTCAATACTAGATTACAGCTTATTCAGTTAGAGGATATAAAGTAACGTAGTAACTCAAGTAAAATTACCCCATAATGTTCATTTCTACGAAAAAATAACCCCACAATGTCACTCTAGTAAGCACGCATGCACGCGTGCACACACTCACACTTGGTATGCTTTACACACAGATCTTACCCCCGTTATTTTATCTGACCCTTTTGCTGACCAATAGAGGGAAGTATCTTCACATACCGTGTTGTTCCTAATAAACGCCCCCTGCTCTAATAAACGCCCCCCTATGATTTTTTGATAAAACAATTCAAGAAAATGAGTTTAGCTTACCTAAATCACATGATTTAATGGCCGGGACTGTCGTAATCCGTTTCATAATCGCTGTTGTGCACAGTTGTAATAGTTTAATTAGTATGGAACTTTGACCTCGGGAGCTGCTAAAACAGAGTTCCCCTGCTCGTTCGTTTGTATTATTGGTAATCAGTCAAAATAAGCATGTGTAAGGTGATTTTTGACTTTCCATTTTTTACTGTAATAAACGCCATCCCTTTTGAAAAATGCACCGCCCCCGGGGCGTTTATTAGGAACAATACGGTAGGTTGCGAGATGAAATGGATTATTTTTGGCATGTTTGTGGGTGGGAGTTATGTGATGTACTAACGCAGCTACAAAGGTCCCCTCTCCCTGCTGGTTGTCTGAAGTCCCTGATTGTGCAGAAAAACCCGAGAAGAAAATGTCTCCGAGGTTGATCAGTGATCATCTGAGGATGATCAGTTGATCATCTGAGGTTTATCAGTGTTTATAAGCTACCTACCCCTACTGCCTAGTGCCTACACATCTAAATGAGAAAAAGCTTTTTAATACATCCATTCAATTCCTGTAAAACCCATTTATACATGTAATAATTTCAAGAGAATTTGATCCCCACACCACTGTTCTTTGTAAGAAATCAAGACAAGAAACTCAATATCAATACTAAATAGAAGCCTGTTTTGCATAAATACTGTTTCACACACACAGCTGTTTATTCAAACCATACCCCAAATCTGATGCCATTTAGCTGAAAAGCAAAGCATCCAACTTGCATTTCTTACCCTTCCACTGACTCCATACCTAATCTCATTAAGGTACCAATTTGTGGTATGCACAACAGGGAATAGTAGGTTATGTTATTATTTCTGATCCAATAGTAAATTTGACTCACTGTATATTTCTTTTGTACATAATAACCATTTATCTAATGATCCTAATTAGATCTATTCAATCAGGGGATTGTTGGTCTCCCTTGTCTTGACCCTCCCCCAGAGGTGGTGCCAGGGGGTGGGGGCTGCTCCTGAGTTTCATAATTCAGAAAACAGGGGTTCGTAAGCAATAAATTGCTTAAAATTAATGTTTTTTACCTATCATAGATTAAAATCGTTAAAATATTTTGCTCCTCCTAAAATTTTACCCTGTCGCACTGCCCTTGCCCCTCCCCCCCCCCCCCCACACACACCTACTCACGTCGCCCAGCAGTTTTGGAAGGCAGAATATGACTATAGCAATTTTGTGTCAAATGTGTAACAGAGAGTACATATTGACATAGCACGCACATCGGGCAAAGGAATGGCAGCCTGATTACAGCTTCAGGTGTACAGTACAGATTAACTGCAAATCTAATGTTAACCCAGTAGTTTTCACTTTGTATAATACAAAAAATAATAACCACCGTAACAATTCTCCATTACCTGCATGAACTGAACTTGGAAAAATATACCTTCTTTCAAAATCATTAAGTTTAAAAATTAAATGACGGCTTATTTGTGTGAAAAATGACTCCCTGTTAGTCTCAAACTATGGCAATTACAGTCTTGGACTTCCAGGCAAACGACAGTATGATTTTATGCGGCCTCAAATTGCGTTCATTTTTGGTAAGGCCACTGGGAGGTAGGTTTGCCTGTCATAAAACATGACCCTCATGTTCCCTTGGGACCTCATGTTCCTCTCCTGTGAATGTCAAGCACAGGAACATTACTAAGTAGGTAAATTTTTGCAAGTTATAAAACCCAGTTTTCCCTTAAATTGTGACTAACTAATGGTTATGCTATTACCAAACCCTCCCCAAATCTTTTCCTAAATTCAAAACATCCTACCTTTATGGATGAATAAAAAGTCCAGCAGCAGTTTACACTATAATCTTCTATTTTAAATGGATGCACTGGGTTTACTAAACCGTGATCTCCAAGCAATATATAAAACTGATTGTAGAGACATTTATACAGAATAGTCGTCCTTTAAAGTTCAAATCATTTTTGGTTGATATCTGGTCAATACCAGTAGCTTGAATTTCACTCTCAGTTAGATCATAGTAATTTTATACCCTCAACTAATTTTGTCTTTTAATATGGTTAGAGCTAGAAGAAGGGGTGAGAAGAGTGAGATGTCAAGTCAAAATGCTTCCTTACTTTTTAACAACTAGAAGCCGTGCACATTGTAATTAGCATGACATAGACTTTGCACTGGCCTATGGAATAGACAGCTTAACAAATAGCATGCTTCTACTGAACTTCCTGCATTTTACTTGAAAAACCTTTACTGTCAAATAGCAACAAAGCATATAAGTTCAAGTCAAATGCTGTATTTGAAAGTTTAAAATGTGTGTGAATGGCAGAGAGAGCATGGGCTTGGTGGAGAAGGTCCTCCATTCGAGTCCTCGGCCGGGCCATCTGTATTTAAAGGCCACTCAGAGATTTCCTTCCTCATTCCAAAAAAATGTGTTTTTTGGCATGTAATAATGCTTTTGTCCATATACTAATCACTGTGTGAATTTGCTACGCTTAAATCGAATTCCTTCAAATAGAACATCACAACTTTGTTATAAAATTCCCTGATCCGGAATTTTTTGTTCTACACATTATCCTATGGGATGTAATACTACACATAAAATGTTTACTGCATCAAACACGAAAAATCTGATTCGTCTCAAATTTCGGATGTGCATTTTTGGTTACATCTTTAGTTCTAGTTGACTATGTTCCATTATTACACAAACATAATATTTTGCAATCTCCTGGTCACCGACTCTAATTTCGGGTACTACATTCTGGATTTGGTTTTGTACAACAATAGCTCATTGATTAACACTGGAATTCGCTCTTCCCATGGTTCTTTTGGACTTGGGCAAACGAACAATGAGAAAATTCGTCTTTTCGGAAGGGCGTTAAGCCGTCAGTCCAATGTACATGGAGAATCAAGCTTGTACATGTAATCAAATGCAGTTTCAGTAAGAGTGGTGCAAACCATGGCTGTCAGGAATGACAATTATCGGTCATGAAAACAAACCACTGCATCCACACTTGTTTACAGTGGGTGATTTGAATTAGTTTTGACTACTTTGTGGCAAAGATAATAACCAATAAGAATAAGGTGGGGTATGAAAAAATGGTGCGACCACTGCTTTACATGTTAAAATATCTTAAAGAAGTTAAAATTATGATTTTGGCCTTGCTTGCCCCCTCTAAAATATAGAGGGAAACATAAGAAATTCAGGTGTATTTGGCCCTCAAAGTATAGGAAACTTTCAAATGTGTTTGGATTTTTTGGCCCTTCAGCTAACTATAGCAAAATATATTAAACCATTGTCTGCGAAATGATACAAGAAGGCCATTGCAGAACATTTAATAGATAAAGACTACAATATTTCTTTTCCACATTTGAGAGAACCTAGTGCACAAGGACGCACTTTTTTTTTCAACTATCCTACAAAAAAAGAAATTATCAAGTGATGACCAACACACTTGAGCAAGGTCCAACCTGGGCGTCGCGCTACCCCTTTTCATGGTCCCTTAAGAAGGGGGTCGCAAAGTTAATTAAAAGAAAATGAGAAGTACTAAAGGCGGGAACCAGAATTGCACCAACAATAAGATACGTTTAACTATGTTTCAAGCAGCCACATGAGTTGCAATTGAATTTATATTTTGATTATAATTTTGTGCAATTTGTGCACAAATATCATAAAATTGCACTTACAGGACTGTCACAGCGCCAAATTTCACTTGATTATAATGAAATTAATAGAGTGGTATTTTTGCACTCTTTGTGGCACTTGTTTTAGGAATAGGGAGCACCATCCCCTCGGAATGCTACAATGGAAAGTTGCTTCATCACCAGTGGTCACTGGGGTGGATTGGTACATGGATTTGTTGCTGAAGTTTAAGGATTCCCTTGCGTCCCTATCGACCAGTAGCTTCAGAGTTTTCCAGTAGATATAGCCCAACCTTGGTTGCCTCTTCCCATGGCTTGGAAAATTGGATTGCCACTGACGTGCTTATCCACAACACCTTCATTTTTTTCTCAGAATGGTCAAATTTCTTTATGTTATTTTGAGTAATGTGTTGCCACAAGCCCGATGTAAAGAAATGGAGTCTTGGATCAAAAAGTGGGGAACCTGCACTAGATGCTTAAGTGGATGAAAAAGGCATACTTTAGGATTCACAACCGTGTGTCCAAGCATGCATCATTGGGACATTTCTTCGACGAACACACTGGGTACAATGAGTAAGGATTGTTTTAAGGGATGTATTTGTTATGCCTGTTTTGTTTTTGACAAGCTGTTTCTGGGATAATCTAATTTATTTTGGGCAACGGCAAGCACCATTTTATAGTGGGAAGGATATATCTTTTAGTGAAGTAGGGGACGGGTTGGAGAAAAATAGGTCATTCGCATGTTGATGGTTTTTACAGTGTGATTGATTATTTATGCGATATATGGTGTGGTCAGAGGCAGAATTCAAGTTGTTTTAGTTAGGGATCAAAACCATGTTAAAGTGTGATCATCACAAAGCACCAACGCTGCATCACGTGTCCGCATATAGCCGCCCGAGCGAGATAAAAATATGCAGACGCATGGGAACCCAACCCTATTAAAACAACCTGCGTGGAACTCAAAATACTTAAATTTTGATAAAAATTACCAATTTTCTAATACCCAGACTGATCTGAGTATAGTGCCATGCTCGATTATAATCCCACCACCAGTTTGAAATGTTAGAAATCCATATTATAATTCAACACAAGTAAATTCTTTGAACCACCCTCTGGAAGGCAATAGGTTACATGCAATTTGTTACATGTATAATCATTTCTCTTTTGAAGGATTTTCTGTGATTTTCTCACAAAATTAATAGGTGACGAAGCAAAACTCAATTCAATGAACGCGAGGATCAAGTTAATTATACAACCCGAGAAAGTAAATTGTAAATATAATAGAAGCCGGAGAAAAACTGGCGAGCAAGAACTAAATAAAGCGAAAAACAACACGGTCTCGAAACCGGAGCCTCTCGCATTCTACGCGTGAGAAATACCACTGGGCGACCGAGACTGTGTTAATGTGGATACAGTGAACGAGCACTAAGTATTTCAGTCTTTATGTCAGAGTTTCAAGCGGCCGTAATTATATTTTAATAAATTATAGAATGGGAAGGCCTTATATGCATGATTCTGCAGAATCTATGACGAAGAGGAAATCAAATCAATGCACTTGAGGGATCATGTAAATGAACAACCCGAGAAGTAACTGGTAAATATTATATAGAAGCTGCGAAAACTGACGAGCACAAAACTCAATAAAGACGAAAAACACACGCGTCTCGAACCAGGAGCCTCTCGCATTCTAGGCGTGAGAAATACAAGGGCACAGAAGACTGTGTTAAGGTGGATACCAGTGACGAGCACTACCGTAATTTTCGGTGTATAATCCGAGGCTTATATGTTGTTTTCAAAGGCTTCAAAGGATGCGCGGCTTTATAAACCGAAGCGGCTTATGTTGATGTTGTAAGTGTAAACCCACAAGTGATGACTTGAAAGCAACTATAAAATTAAACCCACCGACAATCTGAAGAATCAATAGAGGTCCTAAACTTACCAACTTTCAGTTGAGAATATAAGTATAAAACAATACAAAAAGCCGCATTGAAGAGGCATCGTCTGTATACTACGGGAATAGACATGAATAAAACTATTTCGTCGCCCACAGACAATACAGTGTAATTACTCGCCACATCGGACCAGCGGGGACCAGCCGATCGCCCACAGCAATACCGTGTAATTACTCATAACAGCGACCAGCGGGAACCAGCCAAGAGCGAAAGCAGCCCATTGTGTTTTGGACCATCAAATGGAAATTTCCCCGTGTATTTTACACAACTAAAAAAAACTTCCAGCAATTAGGTTAATGTACTGCAGCTTTTTTTTAAAAACAAAATTACGCCCGGTTTTAAGTTTTGTGTTAGTGATAAATGAATATTTACTTGTATGAGAGTTTATTGTATGTATAGTACATATTCATTGTATATTTTTTTTTTTTTTAAAACACATCTGAGTAAAAGATTCAAGTATAGTTTAACGCAAAAAAGGTCAAGTGACCTAATGGCATACATACCTAGATCGCTGTCATAACACGAGTTAAGCAAACGTCGGGCCCGGTCAGTTCTTGGATGGGAAACCCAACAACCAAGGGCCAACCCCACGACCGGGACAGAACTATTTTAAGTTTGCGACTAATTGGCCTCGCTATTTGGAACTTGTTTTGTTTTTTCTCTCTTAATATATGACTAAGCAACACCCGCCTGTTAAGTTTTGAACTAAAAGAGCAAATTTTTACAGTTTCAATTCTTTTTTCTCTGTACTTGAACAGTATTGTAAGGGAAATCACATGCACCAAGGACTGTTGTTATTAGAAGTTTTACAATTCGTTCATTTTTTTTTTCACAATAGGCGCTAAACGATTACAAAAGAGAAACTGAACGCATTAATAAAAAGACTGATGTGTATAAATACCCTCCTTTATGCATTTGAATCCACATTTTAAACTTAACTTTGAAAAATGAGGTCTTCATAGAGGAGTGGTTAGCCGTTGGTATGCCACAATATGGAAAGAATCACCTCACAGTCGGTGCAGTGTACAAACTTCGGAGAGATCCTGGCAAACAAGCGAGATTCAAGCAGTGCTATAGTTGATAAGGATGGGATCAAAAAGGCCAGCTTGAAACAGGACGCGGCAAGATTGATGGCAAAACTAATGGATGAGAAAATATCTCAACGATCAGTTGGAATGTTGGCTTTCTCCTCAAGCCCCAAAGCCAACTATTCTTCCCACTCGCCGAGATTTGGGACAGCGCAACGTTTAACAGAGGTGTTCAATTTGCAGCAGGGCAAGATGAAGAGGCCGGTCATGAAAAATTTTTGTCACGGGACCGCTTCAGTTATCGTACGATTAAAGTTACAAAAATTCAGAACCAAACAGTCCTTTAGGACAGAAATACAATAATACAAAACATATTGGTCATGTGTTTGTTGTTTTTTCTTATCCTTTATAGTTACCGTGTCCTACGCAATGCAAATAAAATAATGTCCAAATCCAAACTCTCTAACTCTTATATTGTGTCTATGGTAATTACTTTTAATAGAGGGATAAATGTTATATAAAAAACATAAATGATGTAGAGATAAATAAAGTTAAAACAACCAATGAAATTAAAATTTCAATTAGATATATGAATGATGCTGATAAATGGTATTGTCAGGAGTGGGGTTTCCATATCAGGCCGTTAGGCCCCGTCGGGACCGCTAGTTCTGTGTACAATCCCAAACATGCCCAAGTCTTTCCTGGGTATAAACGCTTTCCGCAGGCCTAGCTTCCATGGAGATATTGGCTACTAACTAGTCAAAGGGCGCAGACAAACCATATTATTCTCTTCTACAATATTTATTATGACACTATCGTGCTGTACAAAAATATATCCCCTGCATTGAAACTAATACCTAAAATAATCTTAACGAAAGAGTGATAATGGAAATATTCGGGGGCGTTATTTCTTGACTTTGCTTCATGATTTTCATGTTCATTGAAATATATTTATAAAAATGTTTATAACATCTAAAAATAGTCCGCTGTGCGACACATATTGACACTATACATAGCGTCTTAAACTTGATAATACTTGGTTTCTCTATGTACACTTACCACACACGATCTAAATCGCGTACCTCGGTGCTGCTTTCTGGCGGTGGGCCTTCAGACGTTAAGGTCTGAATCTTAATACGGCAATTTTTAGGGCCTGCGCTATACCCGCTCGGCTTATATCCGAAAATTACGTATGTATTTCAGTCTTTATTTCAGAGTTTTCAAGCGCCGTAATTATATTTTTTAAATAATATATTATAGAATTAGACCACACTTCATACCGTGGACCACACTTCATACCGTGGACCACACCCCACAACACAGACCACACCCCATACCCTGGGCACACCCTACTTCCAGAGCCACCACGTTTTAATCCCTGTGTACATCAGATCTCCAATATTATGTTCACAAAAAATTCAATGAAATCATGAATAGTCAAATATTCTAATTAGGCAAATTCTGTCCTTAAATTGCATATATAACTGGAATGTAATGAATAGTCGAGAATCTGTAGCCCCGCACCCGTCCACAATTTTCATACCTTTCGCACATACAAATCTCCAGATATTTTTTTCACAAGACACGCCGACGACACACGGACCATGCTCCATAAAGGTCTTTTCTCCCATCGACGACCTAAAAAAAAAGGCTTCTAAAACACCCTTTTGCCAAACCTCTAGCTTTCCTGTTTTTCTTCCTTCCTTCTTTGCGCCTAGTATCCTTTTGCAAGTAGGCCTTTATTAGTTTTGTTTGTATTATGATTATTATTAAGGCGTATGCCCCAATAGGGTTGTTATTTCAGATTTTCCACCATGACCGACTTCTTTTTGAGTAGAGGAGCCATCCATTCAGGGGAAAATTCTTGTGCACCCTTCAAAAGTTTTTGTGCAGCATATAACTCGCACCATTAAAACTAGAATTTCCGGTGTCCGGATTTTCGCGTCTCGCTATATTCCACAGAATATAATCTGTGCCGCCCCATGAAAAACTTAACAATTTTTTGACATCACACACATCCATACGCTCAACCAAGACACACACACATACATTCACATACATACACACGCACAACGGATTGCTAAGTTCTGCCGCTATACTGCGGCCCACAAACCAAAGTTGCACCAACTTTTTCACTAGTTAATACAAAATATTTTGCAATATTTTTAAATTATGTGTTCGTGGACATCATTCCAGCGATAGATGGCCATTTAAGATCAGAAGGGGTTGTTCAGTCCCATTGTGGCCATGTGTTTGTGCCTTGGGCCGTCATTGCCTCCCTTGCCTCTCTTTTAATCAGGTGAAATGGTGGACCTTTTAGGGGATTCATCAATTTCAGTGTTGAATAGATTTGTGCATATAACTTTGATTTCCCCGTGCAGCATAACAATACAAGCGGATTTAATCTATTTTGAAAAAGACATTTTAAATATTTTTGTATTGTTGTAAAGCTTTCTTTGAAATATATCCAACTACCTTATTTGGGGTCTTCCTAACCCATAACGCCTTACAGATTGCTTCAATTGGCTTAACAATGCCATTCAGGCAACACAGTTTTGCCTTTTTTCGGACTTTCCGACTCCATGATCCTTAAGCTAATCGAAGTGTGCTTCTGTTATGGTTTCAATATACCATAACCACATTGCTTTACATTGTGTCCGACTATTGATTTGTTCAATCACCTCATGCAGAACCGGCAGCTTTGCAATATCAAACCCATATGTTCCTTTTTCTCATAAAATTATCTCTCTGTAAGAACCTACAGGTAAATAATTTTATTATATAACAATGTATGGTGCTCTAAAAAGCACAGAACACCCTCCATTAACAGGGGGTTCTCAATGATTAAAGGCAGCTCCAACCTGCGGACGCATGGTGGATTGGTCCTTGAGATTCTGATGTCGTGAAACATACCAAACGAAGGTGTAATTTTTTGCCACTCACTGGCCCGCAAGCAAATGTAATTGAAACATTAATTGACAATGAGTGCTTATTTCCTAAATACTTAAGCAGCTCCTGGCAGTAATCAGATGTAAAGATACAGCGTCCTCAAATCTTGTGTCGCTTGCTGATTATGCCTGATAAAATGTGGTCAAGGTTACATGAGGTCATTACGTGTCAATGCACCCTTGTGTTGCACCCTTGCCAGATGGGTGAGGGTCAGGTCAGACTTTTCAGTGTTTTGCAAGAAATGGGCAATTGTTAACTTTAGTATTACAGCCATAGCCAAGGACATCCAAGGACATAGCGGCAGTGGAATCCCTAATAGCCTTGCATGCTACGCAGGTGACACAAATACCTGTCAAAACAAGCTTGGACTGGCAACTCAAAATGCACAGAAGTCTCTGCCAGTGTCGAACCAGGAACACAGTGTACAAAG
>JAMKCH010008504.1:0-31565 GCA_023653785.1 Ophioderma brevispina
AAAGAATTAGGGAAACTATGAGTACATTTTTATCTGTATAACCAATAATTAAAATATTATTAATTATTGTCAAACATTTTTTCAAACACTTGCTACCTGCGCAATGATGGTCACGTGGGGCGTTACGACGGGGAAAATACAATTATGAAATTTTCCTCGGAAAAACACAGGTGAATATTGCATTTGCATCCGACCTCTAAAACAAAAACCCGACCTAAAATGCAATGACTGCTATCACGTAGTACATTGCTGTATGTTTACGCTCTAATTAGTGTCATTTCGTACCGAATTCGAAAATTTAATTACAGATGATTCCCCGTATCAGGTTTTTTAAGATGTCAAAATTCATAAATTCTATGGGGAAATCATAGATTTTTCACCAAAAAATGCAAAACAGTGGGCCGTTTCGTTTGTTTTTGCGAGGATCATAGGTATCAGATGAAAATTTTATTAATCGAACTGCGCATGGGTACAACACTGACGCTGTGGATTCATCATAAAAAACTTCTGTGCGCATGATGAGTCTCAAGCAACTTCTGGTTCATCGAACGGTCACCGGCGGTCAGTGACGTCATTAATTAGTGTCGCACTTCATTAATTAGCCCATAGACAAATCAATAATAGGAGACCGCTATCCACGCACCACCGCGCATGATTGTCTCGGATTAAGTGAGGTCACCATAACAACCTTGGAATTTGGGGAAGAGAGTTTGCTATACGCACTAATTTCGCACCACTCCTGCGCCGCAGTGTACGTGCGGCAATGTTCGCGCCGTATACAAAGGACGTATTACGCGGAGGTCTTACTCACATAGCTTCCTAGTTCGGGTGCCACAGTTTTTCAGTGACGATGACTTGACTTGTGTTTAGTATCACTCTAAACATTTCAAGTCATTTAACATCTCACGTGCCCGTTCACTGGGGGTCGGATACGGTCCACCTCCCCCACCCCATTCCAAAAATGGGGAAAATCCACCTTTTTGCTGAATATTTTGATAAAAAGGTCCGACCGTTAGAGAAAATTGACAAGAAAGTCTACCTTTTGGTGTTAATCTGTTAGAGTCATAATTTAGTATTTGTTTTCTAAATGGGGGGACTCCACATTTAGTCCTGTAAACTAAAGGAACATTCGAATCCATTTTATCATTAGCACTGGGCTTATCGAACAGCTGATTCTCATGTCCAAGTTCGTGTATTGAAGTGACATACGGTATTGAAGGAACATGAACTTTGCAAGGTTACAGAGACCAAAATACCGCCAATATGCACTCAACCATGCATTGATGTCAATTCTTGCAATGGCATGCTTACATTACTGTACATACCATTTTGTTTTACAATTTGATCACAATAGTAAATTCGAGAAGAAATAGGAGGAGATTTCTCAACCAGCAGAATTGAAGTCCCGAATGAAACCGGAAGTATAAATGAACAAAGGGGGGGGGGGATCATTTGGTTTTCAAAATAGGTCAAAGGATGAACAAAATACGTTTCCAACACATATTCAGACGCTGCCGGCCACGCCCATACAAAAAAAAGTAAAAAAAAAAACTATTGTGCTATGATATTTGGGTATTAAGTTATTTATGCGTGCCTCCTAGTAAAAAAAAACGTTTGCCCTTATCCCAAAAAGCGAAAGATGAGCTAGGTCTATAATAATCGGATATTTTGAATCGGCCTAACCATTCAGAAAATAACCATTGCTTTTGGTCTTAGTAAACATGACGACGGCTAAATTTGTGTGATTCTTGGCTACCATCGTCTGACCAGTCCATGAAATGCGGCCACACACACGATCGAGTGAGGAATGAGTGAAGGTTGCACACACAGAAATCAATGACTAAATAGACAGAAAAGAAATCGGTACTAGAAAATTCTCTTCCGAAGCAATTACACAAACATGCACACACACACACAAAAATAAACCCCTTCGTAAAAAACGGCCATTTGTCAATTTATGTTAAAAGAGGAGCGCTCGGACGCCTTTTGGCTAGATATCTCCGCCCGAGGGGTGGCTTAGCATTTGTCAAGGAAATATAGAATCATGGCGCAAAAAAAAGAAAAACACCGCATGCGGAGTTTCGCCAGTGCGTGTCAACTAATCATGTGAGGGTCACGTGTCGTATAGTGGGACATCCTAACGTTACATCATGCAAAAACACGTAAATTCGTCAATTTCTGTAATTTGTTAGTATAGCATTAAATTGATGTACAACAACAGAGTAACACCATACATTTTCTGAAGCAGAAGGTTGTAAGGACTCTATATTTTCATTGTTTGACGTTGATTATACAGGGTGTGCGAGAACCATATAGGGTGCAAACCCAAAAAACACATTTTTCACTTATATGTTACCTGATGAAAAAGCTTGAAGATCAAGCAGTATCTGCAAGATAATGTATATATTCTTAGCAGGCGAACTATAAGCTTTCAAAACAATATAAAATTTTGGTTACATTCGCTCAGAGATGATATCAGTAGCTTCCCATAATGCATTGCTTGCCATTGAAGTTTTTTGTGACAGGTTGTGTGAATCGTTAGAGATGACACCTTAAAATGCAAGTTGTGATCAGTACTGTAATTTATCCATGTTTAATCCCTAACGATTCACATCAATAAGTACCTGTACAAAAACCTCTATTGGAAGCAATGCCATTGTGGGAAGCTACTGGAATCTTCATTCAGCTCACTTGACAAGTGCCATACGGGGTGGCCAAAAATGGACACATTGTTTTTTATGAAAAATACATGCTTTTATTAGGAAGTACAAAATTAGCGCATAGAAAACAGTAAGAAATGATTGGTACTTGCTTGGAATCTTCAGAAAGAATCATAACAAGATCTGGACAGTAACAACTAGTAGTTTTTGTACAGGGTGGTATTAAATTGTATATATCAATTGTAAGATGCCCCCTCTTTATTTTTGCTTTGTACCTTATAATCACCTTGTTGTGGGCTGAGGTCCTCTAATTGTAAGAATTTGGATCAGTTTTTTTTTTAAGAATTAACTGTATTTTACAGATGACCATACACTTCAAATGTGACCACATACATGGTGGTGGTTCAAAATAATATGGTAAGTTTGCTATAACGCAAATTATGTCATCAGGATCATGTGTGAATAAATTGGGGGGTCTTTGAATTCTTGAACTCATCCCAAATACACTTGCTATGGAAGCAGTCCTTCATTTTGGTCATTCTTAACAAATAGCTAGCAAGGTTCCTGATGCGTTTGTATTTGTTTTTAAGTATGAAATTACTGACCAAAGTTCTCACATGTGAATAGGCCTATCAAATGACGACATGGAGTTAATTAGTACATTAATTTAGTTAATTGGTAAACTAATTAGGCATTATTTAACTAATGGGAATGGAATAGTTAGTTTGGTCCATTTAATCAACTGTATGTTGATTGACTTTAAGGGTAGTGTCACCCTGGTGGCTTTGTTTACACGAATTCTGATTTTTTGCACCTTTTAAACTCAAACTTTGTTCTATAGTTCCAACAAAAGGTTCCACTGCAGACTCTTGGTCTGTATTTTTTTGGGCCGAGTTTAAAACAGCTATTTGACCATTTAAAGTCACAGAAAAAAAAAAAAAACCGCTTGTCTAAACGGCTGGAATTTAAGCACATTTCACGCCCTCGGCGCAAGGCGTCACTATCGCGTCGCGCGGTGAAATTTTTGCTGCGTATGAAGCGTGCGCGTGTTTGAATGTACTTTTGCGGGCGACGCATCTTGGAAAAACGAAACATAATACTTTAAAGTTACAAAGCGTGCTAATTTAGACAAGATGAAATTTAAATTTCTTCTATTGCTGAGTTAGGACAAAATATGTTTGATTCAATAGTGCATAAAGATGTATTTTGATTCACTTTGGTCACAACATACTCAATTTTGAAGTTCAAAGATAAGTTTATTTTAGAAAGAGACAGCTTGAAATGGCGTGAAAAGTCACTTTTTTGCTAAAACATGGATTTTCTGCAATGTTCAATTTTCGCAAAGTTTGGCAAATTTCAGACAAGATAACTCCAAAATACCGAAGTAAAGGTAAGGTTTAACCTTTCTCTACGATAGCACTTGGTCTTCCGCAGGACGGTTTTTCAGTTTTTCATTTTTCGATTTCTAACTAAAGATATCCTCCCAATATATACTCAAATTTTGTGAAAAGAAAAGTAAAATCACACTTTTTTGACATTTTGACAAAAGCTGCATTAAAAAAATAAAAATATTTTTAAAAATAAAAACCGTCCCTAACAAATGGTCTTGTTTCTAAAAAATAACATAGAAACATGAAATTCAAATGTTTTTGGTTATGTCTGTCTGACAAAATTTTGGGGCAAAATCGTGTTTTTTTAGTATTTTTCTTGGGTGAAGGAAACAAAAAACCGTGAGGGGTGAGGAGAGACTGCCCCGTGCGGGAACACCAGCGAAGGGTTTATCTCCCACTGCTTCTGCTGCCTTCCATGCGTCCTTTATCCTTCTCCAGCTGTTACGCGCACCTCTACAGCGCGTCCCTCATGTAGGATTCCCTCTCATATCCCCAGCAATCCACAGATTATAACTGTCCTCCCGAATGCTTTTAGTGAGGAGGGCCCAACTATCAAAAGCGGGATTCAGAGGTAGCAGGACAGGGTCAACTCAATCTGGACCCGTGGTGGAATAACACCTTGGCTGAAGAAGGAGGATCGGTGGCATAAATCGAACTCGGGCGTGAAGCAGCGGATAGAGGTGGGACTAGTTAGGAATAGTGGGTCTGCGTAGAAACGGGCGTATACATAGTCGTTACAGCAGGGGAGTGAGAGGGTGGAATTAAAGGGGAAGAGCAAGAGATCACGAAAGGGATGGTCGAAACTATTGAGAGGACGAACTAGGGGTGGATAAATACCAGAAGCGGTGTGAGGGAGGGGAGGAGTAAGCAAACGGACGGAGGTTACAGATTTAGATAGGTCGGAATAGAGGGGAGGGATATACATAGAGGAATGAGGGTGTCTCTAAGGTGGAGCAGGGGATACGAGGGGGGGGAGGCTAGGATGGGATTAAGGAGGTCGAGGATCTTGGAAATGGGAAATGAGAAGAAAAAGATGTGAGTAAGTAATTTTTGGGTCATAGATGTGCACTACTAACAAGGGAGGTAGGGTCGCGACTGTGGGGGAGCGTGGGGAAAGAACACGGAGGTCGCAGGGAGGGGATTGGAGGGGAAAAGGATAAAATATGAAGCGGGGGAAAAACCAAAAAAAAGAAGGTTAAGCAGGGAGATGGGCCTAGAACCAACATGCAGGAACAAAAAAGAATGCAGGGGGTAGGATGTATGAGGTGCTGAGCGAGGAAACGGACTGGGGCGAACCAGGGCACGGGGTAGCAGGTGTAATGTTTGGAAATCGGGAACGGTGATGGAATAGGGGACAGAAAAGAAAACGTGATTGTGGCGGTTTAGGATGGGGACAATCGCGTAGGATGGGGAGGGGGAAGGTGGGTGGAGGGGGATAGAGGGAGGAGCAGGGAGCGAGATAGAGAGGGGGGGAAGCGTGAAGGTATTGTCGGAAAAGGGGGAGGGGGGGAAAGGTGGGGTAGGACGGGACGGGAAAAGATAAGTTGGGAGGAGGGGGGAGGGACGCAGTGGTGGGTATTGCGTATGGTAAATGATGTGTAAAGACGGTAGTTAGGTGGGAAGACTCACGTGAGGAATCAAGGAGGGGGTGGAGTGGCAGAGGGGGGCGAGGGTTAAGGGAGATGGAAGGGTTGCAAGAATTATGCGCGCGGGTGGTCGGGGGAGGATCGGGAGCTCGCAAATACGGAAATGTTTTACATTAGATCGATGCCATCATCGGGGGTTCATCGTCCCAATTTTTTCTAGAAATGTATACTTTACACTATCACATATTTTGCAGTTAGCAACCAAAAGAGAACTCGGAAACGTCAAGGTTCACACTGCCCCTTAAGCATTTAGTTTGTTGGGTAATGCGTTTGTATCTTTGAAAAAACCCGAATCGTCCTTAATTGGTCAGGCTGTGTGTTAACTGTTAATTAAATCAATTTAATTAATTCATTAAATAGGGTTGAATTTGATTTAAGTATTTGGATTTTTATACGAAGATATGATGGAACCTGTGCAAGAGAAAAATCTCCATATCACTAGTTGTTTTTATTTTGCATTTTACAACCATATGAAAAATAGTAAGCAATGTCAAAACCCCAAATTCCCATAGACTTAACACAGGAGCTGACCGTCGGCTCCTGCACCGCGCTCCTCCACAGTTGACTTGTTATCATTTTGCTTCATTAAATGACAACGATAAAAAGTATGTGACAAAATATGCATTTTTGAAAAGAAGAATAAATGGGCTTTAAATAAGCCTAAATTTATGACAGTTGGACAATTATTTATCTTGTAGGACTTTGCTAACCCGAAAAACCAAAAAAGTTATTGCGCATGTAACGTCTCTCCCAAAATCAGGTTGTCCCACTATACTCGCATGACGCGTGAGCCCTTGCGATTATTATCAACGATACAGTTTGCGAAGGTAATAATGAGCAGACCTCCACATAAATGTGTCTAATTTTTCCCGAATGGTAATGTGAAAATTGACATCAACAATCTCATCTGAATCGTGAATACCCATGTCTCCATGGACGTACTTGAGGGTGAGTAAAGTAAAGTTAAAGATAGTTATACTTCTGGCAAAGTTTTGTAACTTCGCTGAGGTCAGGAAAAATGGCTAAGTCATTTAATGGCAACGTTCTGTAACTCAGTATCTATCCTGAGTTACATGTTACTGTAACTACTCCAAATTGGCCTATAGGCTTATTCTAAATTTTACTAGGAACCTGATAACTTTGTAAGGAAGATTTGGTTGTTTGCTTATAAATTAAACATAGGCTTTTAAGAAAGATATCTTTAAAGAACGAACCATCTTCAGCCCTTGTTATAGAAACATGTTCACTGACTGTTATAACAAAACATGTTCATGTTTGCAGTTTGTGTTTAAGATCGGACTGCATCTTCACCCTTGTTTACAAAATAAGATTGTTGTTTTGGTTTTTTATTTTTGTTTTTTTTTTTTTTTCATGATTTCTCGTTGTATCCATCTCATTAACTTAATAATTTCATTGAGCCACTATCACGATGTCTTCCAATGTAATCAAATCGCGGCCCTTGTTTTTCATCAACAATCTATTTTTTTTAACACTGTTGTATTGGAAATTGTTCAAATGTAAGACCTCTGCAAGTGCTATAAGCGTAACACGCCCTATTGCCAAGAAATGAGGATTTTTATGCTTGTTTCCTAATAAAAGGGGATTCAACTTTTTTAAGGTCCAGAAACAGCGAAAATGGCATCTTTACGACGCTTTAGAATGCTTAAGGTCTGTTTTTCACAAAGAAAAGTAATATAAGTTGTTGATTAACATAACAATAAAATGTAGAGACAAAAATGAGCATAATGTGGAAAAGTGCTTGTGGCTTTAATTCTGGTTGACTGGAAAGAGGACATCTTTTGAAGAAGACTCCAATTGCGACAAACACAATGAAAATAGGTGCATGGTACCGTGCAAATTTGTAAAGACGCTTGTTGTAATATGGAAATGTAAAACATAGGCATAAATGCTGGAAAGATAATTTGAGTTTGTTTGTTGCCTTTTGCTGATTTATCATAAAATATTGCAGAAAATGTTTACAGGTAATATTTGACAAGACTATAGTCGATTTGTTTTAGACAAACATGTTAAAATGCGATACGGGAAATGTTTCAAAATATTTCATGCGGGAAAACATCGCTAAATTCGACCGCGAATTAGTATTTCGCAGCAGCGGGTCGGTTTTGTTTATTTAAAGTTTGCGCTGTCGCAGCTGCAGGAGAAAAAACGAACACGGACGCAGAGAGGAACAATATGCGAAAAAAAAGCGAAGTGTGCGCTATGAGTACCACCATCAGTTGGTCGGGCGCACTCACAAGCGTGGGCAAAATTTTGTTGCTAACCTCGCCGGATTCAAGCGCGCACGAAGATCTCGGTTCCTATTTATTTGTCATGAATTAGCCTAATCCAAATTTCTAAAGGTAGAGTGTTTGTGTATGGCCATCTGTTAAGTGATATGATTGTCACCTTGGTTTGTTCCGCACAGAAATGGTGAGTTTATCCACTCGTCAAATTGAAGGACTGATACGGAATGCAATAGGGCGATCGAATCTTACGTAACTTGTCTAAAATGAGTAGAGTGGAAGAGTGTGTGCTGTATTGAGGAAGGCAACAGCAATATGTGGGTCAGAGTTTGCTAAGTATTATAATGCAATTTGTAGCTGGTGTGAAGTTCCTACAACACGGCGATCGATGCATAAAGTCATCGATCACCGGCTCAGTGTGAAAAGCTTAATATTTACACAAAAGGGTGTAGATGTGGAGTGCAGAATTCGGCAGTGTTTTGCTGACGCAATGGTGTGATAACCCGGAGTGATAAGCGCCAAGAATAGTTAAAGAAGGGACTTACCCACTCACATTTAACGTGGTCAGAACTGGCAGTTTACTCATCAGCAAAAATGCAAAATATTGTGCAAAAAACGAAAATAACAGGTTACACATAAATAAAATGTAAACAAAACAACTGTCGAGAAGAGCGCCGTCCGCATTGTATTGGATCCCTCGTGAACGAAGCACCAGGTTTCTGTGCTGTACCCCAGAGGGTATCGGATCGGAAACAAAGTGCACTGCAATTATACCAGGGCAAGCCATGTGGGGCAGGGAAAAAGTCTACCCAACCAACTACTATTCAATGCCTAGGATAAAACAAATCAGAATATGCATCACACAATTATACCAATGCGTTTTTGTGCTAAATAGGACATTCATTTCCAGATGGGTCACACTGTTTTGCTTGCCAGCAGAAAGAGGCGGGTCTTCATGTGGGTTTTTCATGCTCAAGAGGTGGGTCATCATGTCATAGGGTCAATATGCAAATGGCAAAGATTGCAAAATCATCTATCACTGAACACACTAATTATTCATACATTCCCACATTGATGTGAGGGTAAAACACACACCACGAAAGCGAATTGCGAAAATAAATTATACCTTCAGAACCTTCAAAAAGTTTATGAGTAGAGGCCTACTGTATGAAAAAGCCTGGAGTAGATTGTAAACGTACAGTAGGCCTACGTCGTACATGCGGCTGGCAGCCTATTATTTTAAAATGAGCGCTTTAGTCAGTTTCTCTAGGTCGATGTCGTAAAGTCTGGTTTTAAAATGATCCAAAGACAGTGATTCTTTCATGTCAGCTGGGAGCAGATTCAATTCAGATATGATAGGCCTATAGGCCTATAGGCCTATGGGTAGAGAGCAAACTTAGCGGTCCTTGTTGACGGAGATCCTGTGAGATTAGGATGGGCATTTCTGGATTGCCGCTGTAAAAATCACTGGGTCGAATGTGATGTGGTCATTGTTGGATGGGATAGATGATTGAATTCTTTAGGCCTATAGATAATGATCAGATCCGGGGGGGTCCTCGACCCAAAATTGGGTACAGGTGTGCGTCCGCCGAATAAAAAAATCGACCCATGTATATATAGTGACCACAATTGTAAAAAATGACCTTTATATAGTTGGTTCCGAATTTCGACCCATTCTATAGTTGGCTTTGAAATTTCGCACCATTTTCATAGTAATCTTAGCCAAATTGGCCCATTTTCATAGTAACTTTTCCGAAAATTGAAAAATCAACCATTTTCATTGTGATTTGAATATCAGAAAAATTAGACCATTTTAATATTGCGACCAAAAATTGAAAAATTGGAAACCATTTATACTAGTAGACAAGACCTCCAAAAAATGACCCACAATAGAGTAGTTGGTGGGAAAACGACCCATTGTTATAGTAAGGGGTGAAAATGTGACCCATATCGGCGGCACAATGTAACCTACCCTTTTCCACTGAGTAGCCCCCCCCCCCCCCTTTGAAGCTTTGAAACGTCTAATGTCCAGTCTTTCCCATTCAAGTTGATGGAGTAGCTGGGTTACACTGGTTACATGTCTATAATCTCTGGCTATATATAAAGCGGTGTCTGCCTGCTCTGAACCTTTTACCTGTTTCCTATAAGGTGGGTCCCCTAGCACAACTCCTCAAGTTCTTCCTCAGCAGGCCAAGGTCCCAGGATTTGTAATTTGCTCCAGTAGCAACTTGTTGCGTGTTTTGACCATGAAAGATCTTTAGACAACTCCACTCACAGATATGGATGATGATCTACTTTCTGCAGGATGGAGCTCCCCAGAGTTGTGACTTTATTTGATTTATATCATAGTGAAAATTTTGAAGCATTTTTTTTGGGGAGCTCACTTGCCAATTTTTCTCTCCCCACACCCCCCCCCCCACATTCACACCAGTGAATCTGTGTTCTGCTGTATAATTACATGTACATGTTGGGTTTGAAATTTCCACGATATCAGAATGGCAGTATCCAGGGCCAGTCATCTGCAAACGGCGTATTGTGAGGTGTAGAGTCAGGTAGGTCTTGATGTAGATCAAAAACAATAGGCCCCTAAAGGCCCTAATCGGCCTCTGGTGAACACCAAATGTAACAGATGATTTTTCGATTATTTGATTATATGCCTAGTGAAAGTTTTTGAAGCATTGAAGCTCATCTGCCAATTTTTTCTCTTCCGCCCCCCCCCCCCACACACACACACATGCCCACGTGAATCGTGATTCTTGCTGTAGAATGACAGTATCATGTTGGGTGAAAGTAACGATAGGAAGAGCATAATCCAGGCAAGTCATCTGCAAACAGGCGTACTTGTGAGGTGGTAGAGTCAGGAGGTCGTGGGTTAGATCAAAAAACAATAAAGGCCCTAAATCTGTCTGTGGGAAAACCAAATGTACATGGATGATTTCAGCTTTTCAACATCAATTTTACTGTATGTGACGTTGGAGAGGAGGAAACAGCGGAATGAAACAGCTCTGTGATGTTTATTGATTTAGTCGGTGTAATGCTTGTAACTTGGAAAAATAATAGCGTTGGTTTGGGAACAACGTCGAAAGTCTCACTGAAATCCATAATGATGAGATCAAATTGGTTCACGTATCGAGGAGTTTGCAAGATCTTCGGTTAGGTAGCTAGTTGTGTCTTACACGATCGTTCTCTTATAATAATATATAACAGGAATTTGTTTATAGCGCCTTTTCCGGGTTACCAAATCGCTTAGAATACAAAGCACAAAGAAATTAAAACAAGAAGAAGCACAATAAATAAACAAAATAATGAGTCTAGATGCTTTTTGAACAGAGAAGTGTCATTGAGATTTGCAAGTCCCTTCGAAAACCATGTTGTAGGTCAGTAAGTAGGTGGTAATATCAACATGTTCCAGGGATATGCTACATGTATATTTCTCAAGCAATTTGAAGGCTATAGGTTAACGACACTGGACGGTAAGTGATGGAATTGTTTTTTTTTTAATATTGGGGAGACATTTGTTTGTAGAAAATCAATTGGGAAGCATCGCCACTTTGAATGATTTCTGGATTTTTTTTAAATATTGGGCAACAGCTAAGAACACTCTTTTACCACTCCAGCTGGGATATATTGCGTCCGATGATTTATTGAACTTGAGGTTCTATAGAAGGTTCTCCAGTCGAGGATTGAGAGCTCGGATGAGGGATATCAGGAAACGTTAGCTAGATATTCGTGGAAATATGCGAAAATAAAATTATATGAGATATGGTTGAAACCTTTGTGCTGACCAAGTAGCCTCTATTGGGCCTTTTACCCTTATGGTCTGTGTATATGGCATATAGGTAGAGACCCCAGAGTATATTAGGCCTATATGCCATTTTCCACTGCTAATTAATATCTGAAACATTAAATATGCCAAGAAAGATTTGAGATTCCACATTTATAGGGGAGACGATCAACTGACTCTTAGTGGGAAAGGTGTTCATCAATTTTTGCTTTACTAAAACAAACAAAACACCAAACAAACAACATATTTTGCATGGGATATAGTCAGGGACAGAATAAGCTATATAAGATATAAATAAAGGAAACAGAGCAAGACTTGATACGCTTCGCTTCTATAGGGTTATAAAAAATAAGATTGCAAGATACTTTATATGTACTGAAAAATTACCAAACTGGGCGAGTGCATTAGGTTTTTGAACACAATGAAGATCACATTCTATGGTTCCCTTTCATCTCAGGCGGTGCTAACAGATCTAATAAATTCAAACCTTGGTACTGGATGTTCAACAATTTCTCAAATTGTTAGCAAACATTTCATCAATTCGAAGCAACATTTTCTAAAATGATCTGAAGCCAAAAAATTTGCTAAAAAGTTTGGTGGAAATGTCTTGGAAAAATGGCATGTACCTTTTCCGTGTGGATTTCTACTTGATGACAAACATGGTGAGTGCCCCCCCGGGTTCTCCAAGACGTTAGGCTGTAGATAGTTACAAATATACCTTTAGAATACTTATTGTTAGACAATAACGTGTATAGTTTTCACATGCATTGGATAATGTTTTAAAATTTGACGCCTATGCAATTTTGTCTGACCCCCTCAAGGCCATTCATTTGCAGCACTGAGACTCACATTCCTGGGTCCCTTCATATCTGGCTGTCTACAGTTTAAACACTTCAACCTTTTTGTACTGAGATGGTTACAAATGTGCTAAATCCGGGTTACTAGGTTCAGGGGCAGTAGTCAGTAGTGTATAGAATCATGGGGTGGATACTCAACACAAAGGACATGATGTGCCGCAAACTAAGTCTAATTTTCAGCCTTTGGTATATGAACGACCCTTTTTTAATGGCAATTTGGTATAGGTAGGGTGTTTTTTTTTCAAAACTCTCAAGTTTGTTGAAAAAATAGTCAAAATTTCCTCAATGGAAGCTGAAAAATTTTCTAGAAAAATTTGCTAGAAATTTAGTCTTTGAAACCAAAATTGCAAAAAAAGGGGGAAAATTTAGTAAAAAAAAATGGCAAATTGTGTTAAAACTTGGTCAACATTTGCATCTCTGGGTACCCTTTTCAGCAAAAATTGGTATAAAAAGAGATATTTATTTATACAAATGGGTCTATTTCCAAGCTCTCAGAGGCATTTGTCCCCTACCCAAACCAAACTGAGAAGCCCCAGTATATTAGATGTGACACAGAGTGATGGTAGATTAGTTGTGATAAATGTAATGTTATAAAATGCTGATTTGTGAATAAAATATGTTGTAATAATGGTGCACCTGAAAAAAAATAGGCAGGAACGTTGAAAGATTCCATAAAAATGATTCAAGACACAAACACAATATTAAGGAGTTGCATATGTACTTTATTACATTTATTACAAACAATGTATTGAATATCTGTCAATGATACGTAATCATCATGCTATCAACATACACAAAAATAGAGCATGTAACATATTACATACATATAAAATAGGCCAAAATTAAAAACAAGAATGAGCCAGGAATCAACCATTTGTGTGTCTTTATAGAGCTTCCAATAAACCGTTTCTTTGAAAGCAAACAATATAATGAGCAGCACCCTATTAGGGTATTGAAAATGACTGTTACGTTGTGCAGGAAAGATTTGTAAATTGTTTGATGGTTGGTTGGTATATTCTTTTATTACAATGGTGAGGGTTGAGAAATATAATTTTCCTGTAAAAGTTTAAACAGTTAAAATCAACAAAATTTTGTTTTTATTTTGGTCTTTGGGTAAGGGTTCTTGTTAGTGTTAGGCCATAGATCCCCCCCCCCCCCCCCCCCCCATTTCCACGCACCTACCTTTGTACAATGCCCTGACACATAACTCCCTCTGTTTGTTTGTCGTAACGGAACAGAAATTAAAAAACAGTCCTATGGAGCACTGTGATAAAATAATTTGCTGATAACATCAAAATGCATGGCAGAATCACACCACAATTTCAAAATAACCTTTTCTCATGCATATCTAGTGAACCATAAAAAAATTGGGTACGGACCGCGAGGTGTCTTCTGCTGCTGCGGTTTGTGAATGGACCAAAGGTCACACGTGAGGTCACAAGGTCAATGAGTTTCACCAACATGCGCCAACCCAACCCTCCTACTTTCCCCATTACTCATCGTTAGCCCTTATCGGAAACTATAAGGCAGGCCAATATATCAAGGGTTTACCTTTGGACCGGCCAAAGGTCACATGAGGACACCAAGGTCACAATGGGTCGCCCCCACTTTTCTTGCGCAGACGACACAAAAGTGCGGTGCTAGGTAGGATCACGAAATACACTTTAACCACAGGATTGCCCAAAATATCTTAGGGTGAACATAAACCAGAACTGTACTTAAGGGAAAATACACAAAAGCAATACTTTTTACGGAAAAATTCAGTGAATATGTTATAAAAAGTACATTGTGTGTACAGCGCATGGTTAAAACAAGCATGGACAAACAAATTTCATACAAAATAAAAAATACCGCAAGTAAACTGCTCATTCCCCTGGCAGATGGCAGTCTGAAACATTGACCTCAGATGACCTTTGCCTTTGGTTTCCCGATGACCTTTGACATCATCAACACATGAAGAAAATCACCTATTGCACCTTAACCCAAGTTATGGTTTAAATCGGACTTTCAACTTTTCGAACAAGACGCGAAAAAAAAAACGAAAACCTAACCAAAACCAACCAAACGGGGAACACACACATACTACATACGGGACATTCGCACCTAGCAAATCCCTCTGCTTTTAAAGCCAGGCGGGATACAAATAGGAACTTTTGACAGCAATTATAATGGGAAAGTGACAAAAAAATTGCAACCAAAAAGTGCTTTTCAACAAGTTCAATGACCCAGCAAGGCATACTTACAGGTTGTATTTCACTTTGATTGTTGTATAAACATCACTGAGTTATCCTATGAGAAAAAGTTCTTTGCTTTAGTTACTTCTGAAAGGTGCACTTGATGCTGAGTATTATGTTTGTATCCCGGTGGGGGTGCCACAAAGTACTGTAATTTGCCCATTTATAGACAGGAAATACCAAATTTCTTCGAAGGATATCAAATCTACATGAGAGATTAGGCACAATTACTTGACTTTACCAGCAGTTTAGAGAATAAAATCTCGCTTTTTAAGGCAAATTAGGGGGAGATTGGACAGTGGATCAACAAATACCACCTTTAAACTTTGACTCAAATTGTATTACCCTTCACAATAAAACATGCCAAGTATGAAACTGTGATGAGATATTCCACTGGAAAAAATTATGGCATATTTAAATCTAAAGTGTATGTAACTGCAAATCTTACGGAACTATAGCAATCAGAACTTGCCCTGACCTCAAACTGTATATAAATATTCAGGGACTGCCTCACAAACACACTTAGTCTTGCAAAAATTAAACGCTTTTCAGCAATTTTACTGAAACTACTGTGAATAAAAAAAAACATATTAAACGTATCGCTCAAGGTGAAAGCAAAAAATAAAATGAGACGAAGACTAGAGGAATAAAACCGAATGATCGGGATTCTTGAAATCGGGCCGATATGACCTTATCGGTATCTGATCGGTTTATCGGCAGCAAAATTATCATTCTTAACGATTTTTCAATTAAGATAAAAAGAGGTCCAAAACTTGAATTAAAATTGTTCCAAACTGATGGCCAAAAGGTGAAAATAATGAACTGAAACAATCAATTTATTTATTATGACACAAGAGTTTGTATGTTGTTCCTAAATTAATATTTCGCCCCATTTAGTGGTTTACCTAAATCAATCTGCTACTTTATGGCAGCTTTTGGCTGTCCAAAACGGCGATGAAAACGCAAACAAAGTACCCGAAAAAATGGGAATCGGAAATGAACCGATTTTGAAATTTAAAATCTGTAATCGGGTTATAAACAGATATAGGGTGACGGTTAGACACAAAGACTTTTGACCTTCGGCATGGTGTATCACTATATGATCTTTTACCAGTGGCAGCATCGTAGAGGCCATGGGGGTTTCCTGGCTAAATGATAGTGCATGTAGAACAGTACAATCCAAGGAACATGGAAAATCTATTAACAGTATTGCCAACAAAAATTTTGGTTAGGGCACACAAAAACTAGCCCAATTTCTCACCTAACCATGGTTTTCTATTAGACAGAAATCCCACTACGTGCAGAAAATATCACTTTGGGAGCACTTTTTGACAGTCAAAATTAGTCCAAAAACAAAAATTGGGTGGGAAGTATGGCCTTGGCAATACTGCTTTTTAAGACAATTTGCCTGATGTCTAGCTAGAACCCATGGCCAAAAGAAGGGGATCAGGCATTACATCATGGTATGACCATAAATCATCAAACAATGCACTCTCTTCTTGGTGATAAATAGCTTAACCCCCTGGGGGTTGTTCCCAAAACTCAACGTAAATTGAATTGCATGCTAGTCATGCCTGAGTGGACAATTTTGTCCAAAGCACAGTGAAACTTGGGTCATCTACTCCGCATGCCAGATGATGAACCAGCGAAAGTGACTTCACGATCTTTAATACCACCATTAAAGAGATTCAGGTCGGCAACGTACGTCATTTTCATCATGTGTGCATCACATGTTTGGGATAGTGAAAATAAGCATGCAAACCAGACCAAATTCAATACTTAGCCCAGGACCACAGAAATTGGAGACATTTTGAAGTCGCCTGGTCTGAGGAAAGATGATGACTGTGTAACTGGTGGGTCATTCCATGCCATTCAACAAATCGAGGACACAATAACCTCATGGATGTCTTTCCTTTTGGTTGTATTGAAAGATATCATGAGAAACTAAAAATCCTGATGAAAATTTGAGCTCTGTTCCTCTTTTCGGTTTACGCTACAGCAATTTTACCGGTGTGAAATTCAATATTAAGAGGCCCATAAGTAAAGACCGTACAACCCTCAGATCCTCAAAATTTGGCAGTCTGGATTCCTTTTTCTGCAGATTGCAAATATGTGATCAGAAAAAAATGCAACTTGCCTCAATTTAAAGTAACAGGGGGTTCAAAAAAAAATGGCTCCAAAAAACCATTTGGGACCCTACTTGGGGGGGGGGGGGGGGTGCATAAGTCAAAAAGTAAAGGATATAACTTCCAAATTTGGGCTGGTAAGAGCTTATCTTGATCTAACTTGTTGTACAATCTTATATTATATCAGTCAGCTATTGGAAGAGAAGCTGTTGACAAAAAGCAAAAAGTCCAATATAAAGTTGCTTGCCCCCCCCTAAAAAATCAATGTCCGAAATCTATGAGGTGCTGGTGTACTCGATTTGTTGAATTGGCATGGAAATGATTCATAGTATGAAAAGGTCTGGTAGGGTTAGGAGATAGCAGGAGCTCGCTAGTACCACATGTAGGTTAAGCACCAAGGTTGGGGACGGGTCCTGGGACAATACTCCCAAAGTCATGGTCATTCAAATGGTTATATGCTATAATTAGCAATCGGGGAGACATGGTAAGAAAAGCTAAACATTGATTCCAGAGTGATTATAGTCTATTTTCAATTCCGTGTTACTCAGAGGATATATAATCAAAAATGCTGTAAAGGAGGTAAAACTGGGGGTTATAAATTACGATGCTGTTAATATGTAAACCCAAGTTGTGTTAAGACATCACCTCTACTGTAAAAACTTGAATTTCAGACAAAACCTAATCCTCGTATCAGCATCTCATTATATGTACTATCGTATGTCTTGCAAATGTGCACAAAACATTAATAAAAAAAAAATAATGTGTTCAACTGAGTATGGTCGGCATGTTCTATTTAAAAATCCCCCTACCGACATTTGGAAATAAATTCAAGAAGCCACAATACAAATTACGTACCATGAAATCTTGCCTTTCTCGATTGGTATATAATTTATAAAAAAGTCAAATAAAATTTGACATAATTTCAAAGGATTAATTGTCACAGAAAATTAGGGTGAGTGATATAGGTGAAAAAAAAAAGCTCATCTGTTGGTAAGTCTTAAAGGTCAGTCATTTGTGTGTACAAAGCAATTCACCTTTCTGAAGGTTCACACCGGTGTAGGTATTTATCCTATTAGGATAGGCATCATGAATAAAATGACAAAGGTAATTTTAAATCGAGTATTGCGATTATGCTGATGGAATGTTCTTTATTATTAAATAATACAAACATGATTATACCTGGCCAAGTTTTATTATAATGTACATGAGTTTTTTTTAAACAAATATAATTTGTAATTCGACAAAGAACAAGTTCTTCCCTGCCAACCACAGACTTGTCCAGACAAGTCCTTTGATTATGTGTAAATGACACTTAGTTTCCAAAGGGCATAAACTGCTAATAAATGTTGTGTGACTTATGCCCAGTTTCAGACTTCTAACTTCCATTCCTAAACAGCTTAGAACATTTAATCAATTTCACTTGGCTGATGTCGGGGTTCAATTCGACAATTTAACCCAGGTAGTACATGCGCGTATTGAGGATATTTGGTGGTTGAATCGCTCACATTCATACTGTATTTTGCTACATTCGCACGTGCCTTCAAACCTTGGTTGTCGTTGTGTAGTTTGTTGTGTTCGAGAGATTGTTCAGTTTTGTCATGGGTGGGGGGGGGGGAACGTCCTTTCTGTGGCAATAAGCTTCCCCCCCCTCCCCCCCCAAAATTGGGTTTAAAGCAACCTTAAATTATAAAGATGTTTACGAATGATGAGAAGGTGGAACCAGAACTCTCTTTACGACAACACTGGTGACACCATTTATTTTGGAGTGAAGAATGAAGGCCGGCGGCCAAGTTCTTCAATTAAAATAATGTAGCCCTTGCGTTTCAAATGTCGAAAGAGAGTACCAGTCCCAAAATCATACCTTTATTCTCCATGTATTTTGCCATGTTTTCTATGTACTAACATGAAAGAATAAGACAAAACATTATATTTAATTTAAAATAGAAATTTTTAGAAATTTAGGGATTCAAAACAATAACGAAATTTGACATGTGACCTATGAGGTCACATGGTTACATCAGGACGCCCCTCAGTTGGTTCACGGTGCAGGCAAAATTTGACAGTAGTGTCTATTGAGACACATTCAATATGGTCATAAAATTACTTGCAGAACTTTGTTGATCTAATCAGTCACAATATGCAGCTGGTACGATTTGCAAAGAAGTGCTTAATAAAAGTTGGTATATTAATTGTGAAACAAAAAACAAAATTACCCATGCAAAGTATATGGCTTTTGACCATCAGTTTTTCAGGAATTTCTCTCTTACAACCACAGGAGGTGCCACAACACCAAAACAATGTCACAGCATCTATAATAGTGCCCATCAGTTGCCATTAGTGCCCATCAGTTGCCATTAGTGCCCATCAGTTGGACAATGCCAGGATGTATTGGTGTATCAGCACATAAAAGAGTAGCCCCTTATTTCAAGCCTTGCACAGTCAAAGCTTGAACTGTATTTATACAATACTTAAAAAAATACATGGTACTCGGAACCACATGGGTGCCTGCGTCTAGTATGACCTTTTGACTATGACACCTGATAGACGTCTTGTATGACCTTTGAACTTGGCCAGTGACCTTTGACCGCACCAACAACAACAGACATCAAAACAGACAAGTGATCCCTCTGTGTCTTCCTGCCTTAAGGCAGGCGACACAAAAACTATACATTATTTAGTGACTAATTATACGCAAATATTAAATATATGGGCAATAACAAAACGAATTTTCACTAATGAAAAACTAATATTTTTTACAGATTACTAAGTATTCATTATTTTGGTCATTTGTGTAAGGCTGTGTAAGGCTGGGAACCTTGACCTACAAGCAACCAGCCCAGCCACTGGCAATTGTTTAACCGTGTGATGGCTGAAGATAGGGATTTACTGAGAGGAAAAAAAACAAAACTTTTAAATGGACCAGATGAATACCAAATGCAGTCATAGTTAACCTTCACAAGACTTTCAGTTTTCCTCTTTTGCCCATAGGTATTTTAAATTGTTAACCTGATGATTTTATTGAAAACATTCTCTATGCACCAACTTCGATTAATCAACAAACTTTATTGCAGCCCAGCTGAAAAGGTTGCCCATCTGTACACTACTGTGTAAACCCGTTAAATTACATAAACGTTTATGCCATTAAGTTAGGTAGAAAAAAATGGCATAATTATTTATACCTTCAAACCTATTCTACAGTGAGTCAATAAAAACCCTACATACAGGAAAGATTTTTTTTTTTTTCTTCAAGTTGAAAACGTATTTTGCTTCAAGGTTTGCTTTGGTCGTTTACAGAGATAAACAGGACTATCAGAAGATTTTATTTGGTTGTCTTTCGACTTTGGGTTCAGAAACTATGACATTTTTGCGGAGAAGGGGAGACCTAAAATTCTGTTTGACCGATTTAAGCCATACAATGCGGAGAGCTGACACCGACTTATTACCATTAACACATTATAGCAAAGACAATTCACAAGCAATTTCAGATGGTATCGACTTTTCTATCGACAAAACCTATCAGTTTGAATACATGGTTTTTTCTATTGTGTAACATAATTATAAGTAAAAATATCTTAAAAAATTAAATGACTTGTTCAATCATTAAAGAGTCAGTTTATTGAAAATCACCCAAATCAATGTCTCAGTTCATGAACATAAAGAAAGAGATTTTTGTTTTGTACATCTCTAAGGTATTATTTTGCACCAAATAAAGTATACTCGGGGTCCATAAATTGCAATAAGAACCTAAGCTGAAGTTTTCTGTAGATAAAAATCGGAAAATTCAACTAAGAAATTCAATTCCGCACTGCTGTTTTTTCAAGCGGAATAAAACACTTTCTATGGTTTTCAGTTTTTGCTTTGGCTCCCAAGTTTCGTTTGTAGGTTAAACCAGGGAAATCTCTTTCTGAACCAAAGTAAAATTTGGTCTTACACCAGCTCTCTTGAATTTCTTATTTGGGGAAATGAACATTTTTTGTTTACTTAGCATTTACTTTTGTAATCGCTGTCTGGGGCTTTATTTTTATAATCCTTCATTACTCGCCCACCTTCTACATTGTTTAACAATAATTGGTGTTAAATGTTTTGTACTCAAATCACTGCTGAGAAAGACCATGTTACTCTATGTAAGCGAAGCATCTTTGTTTGGCTCAAAATCGGCCAAACAGATTTTTAATTCTCTCAGCAAATAGGCGTAACTTCTTCCTCAAAGTTCATGACACCTATAAAAGTTTTCTGAAAGCCCTGTTTTATCTTCTTTAAACCGTAGCACAACTTGAGCAAAACAATTCTTAACTATTTTAATTATTTTTTAATTTCTGAATGTAGGGTTTTTTTTTTTGACTCACACACTGTCTATGGTGCTTTATTCTTTTAATGGAATAAAGCACAGAGTTATGAAAGGGTCTTAATGTAAATTTATTCCACAAATGTGTGTCAACAATTTAAGAGAGGCTGTCCACCCCCCACCACCCTGGTTTTCTGCATATTTGGAATGCTTTACAGTGTAAAAATGAGGGCGCTTCTTGTCTGGAAATGTCCTTGTCATCTGTAACTTACCGCAATTTCAAGGTTTTATATTAACAATAACAATGTAAAGTAACCATTCAAAATTGTTGACAAGCATAATTCTTCCCTTTTACTGTTACAAATTCCTTACATTACATACTGGTAAGATTAAGTATCTAAATTTAGTTCCTCAGAACTGGCATGATTTTGGAACCTCATTTATGTTTTGTCATGTGTATCATGGTGGTTTGTACATGGCAACATGGCTCACCTTGACCTATCACAAACACCTTAAATACGAGGTTAAAAATGACAAAATTCTGGTCCTGAATAAAGGTCAAATTTCATTTTTTTTAAATACATCATAAACTTGCGTCATCCCCCTGGTAATATTGCAGTCTGGAACATGACCCAGATGACCTTTGACTTGGGTCCACGACCTTTGACATCATCCACATATGAATGAACTCCTAATTACAAACACCTTTACCTCAAGTCTGGTTTAAATCGTACTTAAAGTAAAACTTTCAAACAAGACAAGTAAAACAAACCAACAAACTGAAAAACACCCCAATGCAACATAAGACAATACAACATGACCTTGGATTACCTTTGACCTGGTCGATCTGGTTTACAATCTGGACTTAAACTTTGCGAACAAAGACCCTAAAAAGGAAAACCTAACCAAAACATTCAAACCATACTGGACATACTTATTGCCAACCCCCATTTCTCTTCAAGCCATTGGGATAAAAAATCCAAAAATACACATGGCTCGATTAAAAGTAACACCGGGAGCACAGGCAATGTTTTCATTCAACCAAGGGCCTCAGTGCATTAGCCTCTGATGAGCACATGTTAACCAGCTGACCACGTATATTCTGCTATCATAAAAATACAAGAAACATGGGTGTAATTGCTGCTCCATACAACGGTGAATAAAGCTATTGACCTGCACCATGGGAATTGAGATTTGATTAGCTCAGTAGAGTGAACTTTTTACCTGTACAAACCAGGCTAATTAAGATTGAAATTATAATTGGTAATCATACAACTGGTTATCACAAGACAGAGATCATTTACAGCAACTCTACAGCAAATCTACTTTGAGAAAGTTTTAGTTCATTAAATACAAATCCATCGATATCTCCTTAACAAGGAGAACAGCGGGCGTGCATCACAAGAAATGTGGTATTATTGCTTTTAATTCATTGGATGATGGCATTGGCTATTGAGGCAGTTCTTCTTTGGAATTTTGGTTTTGATTATGGGGGCATGTGTCTCTCACACACTATGCCACTGACCAGGTTCCTCAAATGAACATAGCAAATTGAACAAGCGGTACACAACATATTCTCCATACGATTTCATTCAAGTGTTTATTTGTATTTTAAGAGTATACCTGTTATTTGCATTGTGTGTATAATAAAGCATAAAAAAATATTTGATGTAACTGACCAAGGAATTGTCAGTTATGGCAAACAATTTTTAAAGGTCTTAGTCTCTGTGCTATGTTCCATTTACATTACATACATTAAAATTATCATTAGTTTTATGTACACTCCTGTTGACAAAGTATGTTTGCAGTTTGAATAACTCACACATTATATACAAATTGATATGCTTTGCTTTGGTGCAATGAATTCATCACACACCCTTTTGCATATTATGAGAAAACTTACATTATGGACAACTTTTTAAGCACAATGACCCCATTTACATTTCCAAAAGTTTTACATCTAGAAACCCTGTATTCATATGGGCCTGTAGTGTTAGTTTATACAGATGTAGGTATCCTGGACTAGTGGTCTAAAAGGTGCAAGTTCATATTTTATCTGATATTCACTTTAAAGGCACTATCAGTGATTTGCTAAATGAAAGGATTGAAAAAAAAACAAAACCATCAAAAATCAGGTTTATGCTTGTCTGTAACAAGAATAGATATCTCAACATACCATGCAAATGATAAGACCAAAAGTAACCTAAGATCTGATATTTTAGTCATTACTGTCTGTATGGACACTTACTGCAACACGTAATTGAATGGAGACGCATATCTTTGAACACTGCTATTTTCTTCCTTTTCTGTCAATTTTTTATTTGAAAAAATAACTTGTGAGAATTCTAGAAACTTATCCTTCACTTTTAAGCTATCCCTACAAATTTCAAATATTTTGACTTTTTTTCAGTTGGATCATTGATAGTGTCTTTAAGCAATTCAAAGAGTTACATTTTCAAAGTCTGCAATATATCTATGACCCCTATCACACAGGCGTTTTCTTTCATTCTATCATCATTCTCAATTATACAGTCGTGTACCATCACCTTACTGTGTTACTGTGTTACTGTGTTTTGGCTGACATGTCTGGAGTTATTTGATGAAGTTAACTTTTATTGGTATTGCTTCTCCTGGAAATCTACTTCTGTTGTGGTGACAATGGAAAGATTGCCAGTTGGATTATCACATCTATAGGCAATAAACCATTGCATGCCTGGAAAAAGTGGAGAATTTGGGAATTACATTTCTGGTAAATCTATTTGGAGGGAAATTTTTTACCTTTAATTAAATACATAAGAATTGAAGGGCAATTTTGAAATCTTGGAGGGAAATTTTGCAATCTTAGAGGGAAATTTGGATTGTATTCACAGGAAATTTTGCACTTTTTCCAGCTTTGAACCATTGTCAGATCTTCTCACTGCAACAATGTTGCCAATTTGTTGGCAACATTTGTTGGTGGTGATTATAGCTTTACAATCATGATGGACATGTTTAGGACATACAGCAGCAGATAAGCTTTTCAGATGAAGGGAAGAGCCCTGACGACATTTGTCTAATTGATATCTCCACAGTGTATCCGAGAACAAAGAGTGTCATACCATGGAATTTTTATCACAAGGTATTACTTAATTTGAAACTTACGGTATACCCAATTTGGTTTGTCGCATCAGAATTTGTAGGCCAAGGATTAATGTCCAAATGAACTCCTGGGGGATCCAAATGAACTCCTGGGGGATCCAAATGAACTCCTGCTAACAGAGAGAACTTCTGATATATTTCCTACAAAATCCAGTACAGCAATTCTTGATTTATAATCAAACTGTTCAACAAAACAACAATTAATGTTACACATCACGAAAATAAAGGTTTCTTCCCATCTCATGGCTTTAGCAAATGATCACCATTGATGCCAGTGAAGGGCAGGGGCTAAAATACATATTTTTGAAAAAGGAGAACAACCTGAAAGCTATGGCATTGGAGCAAAACATGAAATTTCACCTGATTTGTTTTTTGTGAACATCAGTTAAAGGTACTATCAATGATTTGCTAATAGAAAATAAAAAACTCATTTAAAAAAAATAGATTTTTGAATGTCTGAAACAAGTATAGTTTCCTAAAATACCGTGCAATTGATAAGACCAAACGCAACCTAATAAGGACAAAAATTGGATATTTTTGTCTTTATTGTCTGGACGGACACCTACTACAACATGTCACTGACTCACATCTTTGAACACTGCTGTTTTCTTCCTTTTCTCTCAATTTTTCAGTTGGACAAAACAATTTATGAGAATTCTACAGACTTATACTTAACTATAAATAATATTCCTGCAAATTTCAAATATTTTGACTCTTTTGGGTGGATCGTTGATAGTGTCTTTAAGCTTATGAGACTGTGACATCTGGTTTTCTTATATGGATATTGCAAATCATAAATGATAAAAGAATAAGTTGTTTTAACTAACAAAAAATGCCAGCAAAACATATCAAGCACATGATCAGTTATTCCTCATATTATGTAAATATGTATACAAACTGGACGTAAAGCAAAATGATACAGACATAAAATATGTTCCAAAATTGCATGTATATGCAAACCATAATTTAAAAAAAACCAGTAGAATCTGTCAAGATATACAGTCCCACTTTTGGAAGAAAGTAAACAAAATCTGGAAACAATAGTACATGGATGATTTCAGAGCATCCATCTCGTCCAGGTTACGTCTCACATTGGACATCTTCCCCAGCTGTTGCTGCTGTTGATGTGCCCGCTACCAATGCACCTGCTGATGACGATGGTGCTTCTGCTACTGCTGCTGCATGATTTGGAATTTCCATGAACGTCCAGTCGAGACCAGAGGAATCCTGTATGTTCTGCTGTATATCTGATCGTATACTGTCAAAAGCCTCGTCAAACCTATACGAGGACACTGGAACATAAGAAAGAGGTCCGAAGAAGGAAAATTTAGAGAAGCATACTCTGAACATTCAAGGAACCGATTGCACTCTACTAGTAATTGATGGATGTGTAAAAATTACAAATGGATTATAGATATAAAATTTTAACCATTTGCGCCATATAATTAACACATATCATGATGCAACCTCACCTAGCTTCAGTTTGTCATGGAATGCAATAAGCAGGGGTGTCCAACCTTTTTGACGCAAGGGCCGCATGGTTGAATCCACAACTACTGCGGGCGCAAACAAGTAATCGGGGCTCTCAAGTTGGTGTATCGTTGCCATACAAAAGTATGGCAATAGTATTAACGCTATATATAGCAATATTTGCTAAAAAGGGACCCATAGCCAATTACCAGGGCTGCAGTTTTGGGTCAAGTTTAACACAAATTTTGAAGATCTGAAGAATTTTGGCTTCAATTTGATGAAATTGACTAATTTTCCACAATTTTTTATAAACGTTGGGTTCAGAGCTGATGAACTGGCCTAATTTTCCAACATGTTGAATAAAGTTTGGTTTTAGTATGGGAGGAAATTGAAAAAGTCAAATGCATTGAAAACCAAATTAATTATTTAAGATATTTATGATTTTAATTTTTCTGGGAAGTACTCGCGGGCGCATGAGGTCTTAGCGGGCCGCTGAGAGACTCTTAGCGGCCGCCAAATGGGCCCGCGGGCCGCAGGTTCGACACCTGCAATAAAGTAATAAGGCAATAGCTGCCATTTGTCAGAAATTCCATCAAACATACTCATATGCAAAAGTCTTGGTCAGTGGATCTTAAAATAGTTCTTCAGTCACCTGGGAGAACCATTTCAAGAGCCAGTGACTCAAGAAAAGAAGAAAAGATAGTCATCCTAGTCATGCAGTCAAACAGGTGTATCACATTGCAGCTAATGCACTTACCTTCTTGAATTCACTTACAAGAAGTGAGTGATTTTTAAAGGTTGCAACGAGAGATTTTGAGGCACCCAAATATTGTGTCATAATAGGTATTTCATATAGATTAGACACTCAATAGATTCTTCATTGCTTGGCTACAGAAAGTCTTAAAGAGAGGAAAAAAGGTGATTATGATTGTTATATTTCATATAAAACATAGGCCGATTTTGTAGATCTGCTCCTATACGAAATTAGAAATTTACAATTTTTGTACAAAGAACATCTACCTTATCCTTTTCAGATGGGATTATGTTTATGGATGCTTTACATCAGGGCAAAAATCAGTACGTTTGATTTTTTAGGGAACTGATAAGTGAAAATCTCATGCACCCTTTAAGTCTCCAACGTGACACACGTCGTAAAGTATATGTTATTTAAACTCAAACCTGGCCGGAGTGGTGGTGCTTTCAGTAATTAACATGATTGAATCTGGTGAGTTTTTTTCTGCCCCAGGTGACATGCGAAGAAGCCCCGGATACCGGTGTATCTGCGTAAACGCCTTGGGATGAGTTGGCGGATGCTGCCGACTTTAAGCACGCTCTCTGTGAAAACTTTGCATCTGTGAAAAATGGTATTAAAAGAGGCAATGTTGAGAGTATCCACTACTATAGTTCCTCAATATATTTGTTGTGACAGCGTGAACATCAGTATGCAATAGTCGCATATGTGTGTATGTACCATGACATCTATATGAGCCTGTAATCATGGCAGTATGTTTATGCTGCACACTTCATGTACCGGAAGGTAAGTTCCATGCTAGCTACAATTTGTGTATACTGTAAAAATTTGTTGTGAGATAACATTATTATGAGACTAACTTGACCAGACGTGATATCATTGATTCCACACCTACACCGGAGTACAGCCGGGCATTATATTATTTCCTAAAAATTGCACGCCCTGGACCCTTGCCCCATTGGCCAAACGCGTGTGCGCGACGCTACACTTTATGCGGGGATCGTCCAAAGAAGGAGTTAAAGGGTATCAATTTTTTTTATTTACTTTCTGGACTTTTTTATATTATGGCAAATTTCTGAAGTCTTGAATCCCTGGTTAATGTGCAGATTATTGTAACGCACACTTTGGGAAGATTTAAGCAGTATTTCCACAGGCGGAGTAAGAGATTTCAATGAATAGTTTTATCTCACATGGGGTATGTATTTCATTGACTGTCAGTGGAAGTGTGGTTTTCAAAAATGCCAGTAGACCAGAGGTTCATGGCAGTTAGAAACCGGTTCAAATTGGAAAGAACCAAAGACTCTAGGCAAGCAAACGTGGGTGGTTTGAGTTTGAAGGCCACCCTTAAAGGGCCTGGCAGGCTGATTAGACATTTCCTATTTCTTTAAACATATTTCATACCTCAACGTTATCCTGATCATAATCGCAACACAATTTTTACAAGTGAACATCGTGGAAGTGTTATTTCAAGGATACAATTCACCCAAACTGTCAGGGCTTCTCCTTTTTTCGCAACCTATCCAATCTGCTGGAGTTGGGATTTGACCCCGTTTAATGACGTCAGAGTACAAGTTGTAAACAAAGCTCACACTTGGGCTAAAATAACCGCACCAGCCCACTCAGTTTCTCCTTGTCGGTTTCTTTGTCTGGTGGAACTTGATACAAGCTATTCTTTCTGATTCTCCTTGTACGTTACGGTCACGTCTGGTGCACCGTCTACAATAAGCACATTATAATCGATTTTAAAGCATCAAATCAAGATATTATGCCATTAATGATACAACACGGTACGACCGCATACTCACAGACTCAACTGTTGTACTATGCAAGAAAACTGGGCCCAGCGCACCTCCGTTCCACGTGACGATCATGACGCGTATCGCGTACCGCGTCTTTGTTACTACTCTACTACGACTCGGACGTCACTTCTGGGTCAGCTTGCCAGCCGCGATAATCACTTTCATTTTGGAATTTCCTTTGAAAGCTTGGCCCAAACACTGATTGAATGCCCAATTTTTTTACAAATATTACGGGTTTCTCAATAACTGCTTCATGCAGATTTTACATTGATACCATACATCATATGAATGACACCGTTATTTTGGTGGTATTATAAGTATGTTTTAAAGCATGTCCTGGGACTTTAATTTCCCCTAATAACAATCTGTCCGATGGTTCATTACGGAAACAACATGGAGATAGCCCTCTGAGTAACCAATCAAAACAGTGCTTCTCTAGCTCTGTGTAAATCATACCTCCATTCTTACAGTTATCTCTGATTTGCTCATTACATGATTATTACCTTGCAAGTGACCAATCAGAATAGTGCTTAGATGCCGATAGTAGTGCCCAGGAGGTTAAATAGCACAGGCACAACGCAAGCAATGCACATGTTGTGTGTGTGTGATGTAGCATTTGATAGAAGACACAAGAGTAAACAAGGAATACTTCTTTGTGCAGATCATCAAAGGCCAAATAATTCCTGCCAATTTAGAGCTGACCAAAATATAGTTTATGATAAAAAATTGAGTAAAAATCTAAGTAAGATACTCAGATAATCTATGTACCATTCCAACAACTCTTCTCCTTTGGGCATTTTACACCTACCACATATCTAAGCAAAGTCCATATATCTTTCTGTCTCTGTTTCTGGAACATCACCAGTTTGTTTTCAAATTCCTTCATCTCCTCCAGACAGGTGGTTATCTCTGGCATCAACTTCTCAATGTCTTGTTTGCAGGCCATCAGCTTCCTGCAACAATGAGTTGATTAGAAATTATGTGGTGTGCATAATTATTATTATTACGGTGCCATCAGGAAATCATCACAATCATTTTGCTTCATCTAGGCTGGCTGCTGGCCAGGAGCATATCCCTATCAGCACTTAGATTGCAATATTCCCCATAATAGCTCCCCAGATTTTGCTTGGGTCGACAAGTTAATTGAGATTAAGTATCTTGCCCAGGGACACAAACATATTGACTGTAGCGGGTCTCAAACTCACAATTTACAATGAGTTTATGACCATGAGTCCTGCACTTTATCTGTTATGTCACACATGCTCTCGTGTATATGTTCCTGCTGAGTGTCATGCTTCGAAAACATTTGTATGTTATGGCAATGGTGTAGTTTGGGACCACCAAAAAAAACTTTTACTGGTTAAATACAACTCAAATTGCCCTGAAATCTATCCACTCACCTTCAGAAACCCTATGTTTCCATTTAAACTAGTTCCAAAATTGAGGGAAATCTTAAAAAATCACCACTTTCTGACTTGAGGTAAGCAGACTAGATACTAACAGTAAGATTATGTGCATGCCTTTTATGCCAAAACACTATTTACCCAATCACAATGCCTCTTGGATGTTTCTACTTACAAATTGTCTCCTTTTTCTTCAAAATCCCTTTCTCCCACAGTATTAACCATGTATTCCAGTGACAGAAGATTAATTTAATCAATGTAGGGAAGTTGTATTTATTTATTTTTGTTGATGTTTTTTGGTTTTTTTTTCAGGGCAGAATGTTACTGATTTCAGGCAATTACAAAAGTTATTTAAAGCGGCACTGGCACATTTTCAGAAAATATGAAATTTCTTCAATTTGCTCGCAAATGATAGTCTAGGCCATTGGAAGAATAGGATACATTTTACACATTCAATAACTTACCACCAAAACAACATAATAAGAGGCTAAAGATTGTCCAGGTAATTTGTCGGCTAACATTTTAAGTTTGCCATAAACTTTACTTTAATCAACAAATGTGTCAATTTACATGAATGTCATAGACTCTTACTCATTGATATTTAAGCCACAAAGGTCAAACCGGTCTCAAACAGGGTGGCATGCCTGTGAGAGTTCAACTCTAGCGTGTGTTTTCTTATGCTTAACGCCATTTTCCGCGGACTACAAAATTGTTCTTGTTTACCCATATGCGCGCTTTGATTGGGCTCTTAATATTTCTAGGTGGGTGCTAATGTATATAAAAGCTTTAAAACCATGCAAAAATACCAATTTTGAAAAAATCTAGGAGGGTGCACGATTTTCAAATGTACACGTGTCTCTAACCTTGTCTGATGATCCCACCAATTCCTCAATTGTTCAAGCCCTTCTTCCCTTTTCCAAAAGCATTAAGGGTGTGACAGTTAATCTTACAAAATGTAGAAGAAGAATATATCAAAGGAACACAAAACAAAGGCACTGGTGTTGAAAATTCACAACAAAAAGTTGATATTTTCGGATTGTACTGTGCCCTAGTGTCACCTGCCGACGATTTACACAATCTAAGTGCAAAATGTCACAGATAGGGTAAGTTTTTATGGTATCTCTTTCGCTCTTAACCGTATGTGTTTAGCCAACTTGAGGCTGGTGGACAAGTTCCCGGATGGAAAAATGGGCACATACGAGATGCATTATGGGGTCGTGCAAATGGTTCTATTCATATGCATCATATCTTTAAAGACTATAGACTCGTACCCCAGAGGGGAGGCCAGAGTGCATGGTGAGTTTAAAGCACTTTGTGTATACACTTAACAAAACTAAGTGCACCATTTTTGTACTGTCCTGAAAGATATTGTGCTTCCTCTGGATAAAAAGAAGTCAATGACAAAGCGAATTAGTTAGAAACACATTAGTTTCATAAATTCATAAACTGAGGCCTGATTCCTTCCAATGTTGACTGAAATATATGCATTTCCTTCTGAGCAGGTGGAATGCCCAAAATACCTATTTTAGACACCCCTAAAAGAAAAATGTTCTCGACCAGATGACCCCAGGTCACAACCCTGTCGACCATTGCTATTCCTCAATTCCGTTTTGCCCAAGCCCACACGGACGCGCGTTCATATCATGCTGTGGGGCGCGGTCTGGAAGCGGGAGGAAGCAAAACATTGGAAAGGAAAATCAGGCCTCAGTTAAAATGAGTTATTGAAAAATAATGTGTTTTAACTAAATCATTACACTGAGCTGATTTCCTTTACACCA
>JAMKCH010008505.1:0-29955 GCA_023653785.1 Ophioderma brevispina
ATCTTTTTTCGTCACTTTTTTGTGTACTTCCCATTTACTTACTACCTCCAAATTTTATCATATGGTAGGCTGGGTTGTTATGCTCAATATTTATGACTTCCGGCTTTATATCAGCCCCTTTTACGAACATAAATAGAGCATTCTGACACCAAATAATAACTCGGTGAGGCTCAATGTCTGATGTTCATGACAGAGTCTATTTAATACAAGCAGGCTGACATGCCTGATCTGATGATATGCTAGGCGCATATATTACAATATTGACGTTATTTTGCAACGTTCGTAAAACGTATGTTTGAAACGTTTAAGGAAAACCTTTAGTAAAACCTTAAAAGAATCGGTTCCAGATGTTAATTCGTATTGTGCCTTGTACTTAAATTACTCTGCGACGTGCATAAAACGTCTTTTTCAGAATGTTTTTAATTAAAACACATTTGGTAAAGTTATAAATCTTTTCGTTAACGTTTTTCTGAACTTCTGTACAAAAACTTGACAACGTTTTTCGAATCATGTAACATTATTTTGTTTACACATTCATGAAACGTTGCATAATAAATTTTAAAAATCCATTTATTTGTTACTCAATAAACACAAAGCACGTTTTTGCAAGACGTTTTGTAAAAGTTTTTAAAACGTCACCATGTGACATTATAGGGTTAGGGTTAAGGGGTTTAAAGGTTACGGTACAAGGTTGTGTATACAAAAAGCTACTTTGTAGAATGATCACTTAACATTTGGAAAAATAGTTAAAACACTCGCCTGCTAAACATCTAGAAATAGAAATTAACCTATTTAAACTCAGTCGGCTAGCTGGTGTAGTGGTTAAGTGTTCAGACTTCCACGCATAAGGTCCAGATTCTACTCCCACAAGAGATAAGTGATACAATTTCTGTCTATCAAGTGCAAAGTGTTCAATGCTGTTAACCTTGCAATATACACCTACGTAATTACATGAATTTCTTTTTTTTCCATTAATTATTACTATTTAATTAGGCATTTAATCAAATGTTCTTTTAACGTTTTGGACGTTCTCATAACGTTTTAGAAACGTTTTCAAATGACGTTCTTACAACGTTTTTGACCTTCCACAATAAAACGTCCAGAAAACGTTCTGAGGAAACGTTCACAAAACGTAAACGAAACGTTCACAAAACGTTCGGAGAACGTTTTTCCAGCTAGCTGTGATGTCACTCTGTTGGAGGTCACGAATTATATCCAATATTGATACACACACTGAACAACGCTCTCCCGTCATGGGACTTGGTATTTAATAATAACCACAGAGGTAAGAATTAAGGCCTCTCAGATTATTTCAAATTTCTCTTATAAATTTAAAAATAAAACGGCTCCAATATTTCTTTTTTATGATCTTGTCTCAAACCATGCAAACATTGAAAATGTACAAGCAGAGTCTTGATCAGTCTTGACAAGAAAGACATGCAAGTCTCTTTCAATTTCAAATTTCCCCCAATTGAGATATTCTCTCATTCATTTTCAAACGGTAAACACTTCACACAAACTTGAAGGGTGTTGAGTAATTTATTACGTGAGTGTAATATCGTTTGTTTATATTCCGTCCACTTTGGAAACGTTAGCCGCGTGTACGCGGCACTTACTGTCCCCAAGTAATATACCACCGTCTCTCCATGCAAATGCAATCAGAGAATGAATACATGCATAATAAATCGTGCATTGAAATGTCAAATATCTCAGTGTGTTTGTCCGTTAATAATCAATCCATTATAGTGAGTAGGCCTACTATTCGCACAGTGGTATTGATTACTGTTAAACATCATGATTGCCCCATAGACACGTGTTCTTCGACCATTTTTCTCTACACGGCAGCCATTTTGTTATTTGAGCTTTGTTTTTCAACGCCGTTTTCACCAGGTTCCAACAAGATATTGTAGTTAATAAATACCCTCAAACTATTTTGATATGACTACCCACTTTTGAGAAATTTGCAGACATAAAATGTAAAACCTTTTTTGGACCACTCTGTACTATGACATCATCTGAAATGACGTTTCTTGATAGGTTTAAAACTAATGCTGGTAAGAAAATTCCTTTCGGTAGTGCACGTATGGAAATAATTTGTATACGGAAACTTAACGCTGTGTCAGGTGAATCTACAGCAGTTAGATTACATTGCAAACACCCATTTCGTCTTTTACCTCGTTGCTTATCTCGTCTTCTCGTCAGTTATGACATCAGGTATCTCATATTCTCATCGCTTAAGTCATCAAGTCGTCACTCTTCTTGTCACGGCCCTTCAGAGCCACCGTACAACTGCGATACTAGTATTCTCTCATTGCTAAATGAGCAAGGCAACTTTGCAAACCATGTCGATTGCACTAAAGAGACAAATAGCATTAATAATTACAATCAACACACTTATTGCCAAATGCAAGGGTGACGAAAACGGTGGAATGTGTTCGCAAGGAAAACCGAATGTCATCATATTCAATGCGGACGACATGGGCTGGGGTGATATTTCTTCGTATGGGCATCCCTCGCAAGAGTGGGGTCCCATAGACGACATGGCACGAGAAGGGAAACGCTTCACCAATATGTACGCTTCTGCACCGCTTTGCACGCCAAGCCGTGCTGGCTTGCTAACAGGTAATACGCGATACCATAACGTTGTTTAATTCATATACAACCGTGCTATTTGCCTTTTATTTTGCCGATAATTTTAATTCACTAATGTTAGAAAGTGTGTTTAGTTGTCCTTACTTTGTGACAACCAGAAATAAAGCCAACGGTTTGGATTAACCGTTTCATTTTGTTTTTATATTTGCACTCTGTTGGGTCGTCTACTACAGGGTGAGCCAATAAAAATACCCATTTATAATTTGACATAACTTATAATTAAGTCATGAACTTGATTTAAGCTCAAATGAAAGCTGAAATCTGGGAAATTTATTTCATATCACATTTGGAACCCATTGGTACCATATGTATTTTTATTATTTATATATGAAAAACGGACGAGGGCCATGGGCCATGGTCACACCCATGATCGACCCACATCAAAACGCCCAAATCCAGCGGATTTTGATTTGTTTTGTTTGATTTTGTTTGTTGTTTTATTTTTTATTTCCAATGGGAACAATACCAAAAATAAAAATGGCAAAAATGAACTAGTCATGTGGAATTCTTGCCGAAAGATTATTTATGCTCCAGGACCATATGTTACTGAACCATATGGTCCAGAAGCATAATTTAGGGACAAAATCGCATAAATCTAAGCTTGAGCGCACTGAATTGGTTTTATTTTTTATTTCCAATGGGAACAATACCAAAAATGAAAATGGTAAGAATGAACTAGTACATATGGAATTCTTGCCGAAAGATTATTTATGCTCCATATGGTTCAGGACATTATGGTCCAGAAGCATTATTTAGGGACAAAATCGCATAAATCTAAGCTTGAGCTCACTGAATTGGTTTGATTCTATTCTCTGTATATAGCCTCATTTCAACTGGAACACATTATGTGTAATTCTATTACCTCTGCTGCCCATTATTGAAAATGCAGCATTCTGATTGGTCAGTTGACTGCCCATTATTCTGCAATAATGGGTCGCCAATGCATTTTCTTATTAAATGAAGCTGTTTTAGGTAATAGAATAGAAATAAAGTGTTTGCAGTGTCATTTATGGGCTCATAATGTGTCCTCGGCCAGAAAAACTTTCAAATAATGGGCTCGGCTGCGCCTCAACCATTATTTAGTTTTTCTGACCTCTGACACATTATTCGCCCATAAATGACACTGCAAACCCTTAAATGACCGGCACTTTTGAATGAATGACAGCACACAATAAGGGTCAATTTTCTTCTGGCAACACTTCAACTGCGTCTGGCTCAGTCATCGTTTGACATATTGTGAACAACCTTACACCAAATGACCCCTGACTCAGCCCAAATATGTCACATGACTTTAACCCCTGTCTGACCTTTGACCTGGCAACAGGGATCAAATATGTAATTTAATTGTCAAAAATCTTCTTCTACAGGATTACGCCGATATTAACCAAACTTTTTCAGAGAAACTACTGACCTATGCCTCATGTAGGGTGTTCAGGGATAAGGAGGCAAAGGTCATTAAGGGGGGTCATTGCCGGCCTGAAAGCCAAAAATTCTTAAAATATTCAAAAAATCGCGGTCCTTGCAAATTACATAGCAGAGTGACAAACCAGCCAGGGTCTTCGGGTTATCCGCAGTTTTGGGGTCAAATGTCATTAAGAGGTCCCTTCCGGTCAAGAACTAATTCAAAAATATTCAATTTTTTATCTCAAAATGTAAGCATAGTAGATTGGCATAACCTTCAGATATTCACTAATGTTACTTGAAGTATGCAAGTTATTATTATTTTGGGGGTCAAAGGTCATTTACAGGTCAATTTCGGTTATAAGCTAAATAACTTTAAGAATTTTTATCTCCAGAACTAAGCAGAGTAGAATTTGCACTGGAACAATGCATTTTCGCGGTGTACATGAGGTTTTTTTTATATTGGAGTCAAAGGTCATTAAGCGGATCAAATGGTAAATTTTGCTAAAAGATGCTAAAAAAAGACCAAATTGGCTATATCTCAACCTATAGAAGACAGGTAAAGCCCGTTACATTAATGGTAGGAGAGGTTTATGAACGTCTCGACCCCAAAGGTCAAAGTTCAAGGTCAAAGATCAAAATTTTACAAATTTAATTTGTCAGGAATAATCCTCGTGACATCGTAAATACAGAACAAATACAGTTGACCCCATCCGAGTAACCCAGGGGTCACGTTATAGTGGTGAAAAGATCAAATCCCTGACATGCTTCGATTGAGCTGAAATTCGATAATGATCCTCGTAACGTTGTTAATACGTACAAATACATAACATACACTATAGCCTAGGTGACATATTGGTCAAGTTATAGGGTCCCAAGGTCATGTCACCTTAAGGGGTCATGGGTGACTTCATTCCTAATTAGGCCGTCTTGTTGTCATGTCTTAGACATGACTAGTTCATTCTTGCAATTTTTATTTTTGGTATTGTTCCCATTGGAAATAAAAAATAAAACAACAAACAAAATCAAACAAAACAAATCAAAAATATAAACCGACTGTACAACTATAATAAAATCACAAAAAAAACCCTTGTAGGCCGTAACAGGCCAAAAAAAAAATATTAGGGTCGGTAGGGCAGATTTTTTTAGATGAACTTCACACTGTTTTTAATGCAACATGCTACTATTTAAAGCCTTTTTTCAATGACAAAGCGTTTTGATTTTACTTGTACTTATTTTGTTATCTTGTTTTGGTTAAAGAATTTTGTTAAAATGGTAAATGAAAAACATGGATCGATCGGCAGATTTGTTTTTATTATTACATTTACAAATTGAGTCGGCAAGAGTCGGTCAGGTACTTACGGCAAACAAACTTTTTTGACCAACAAAGGTCACGCTTCGGCTAAGTATTCAGTAGGCAGTATAAAGAATAAAATACGAAAAGGTAATAATATTCAAATCAAATATGATTGAATGAAAAATATATTAACCCGAGCGGTCGCCCCTCAGGATCTACCTATATACATTGTGTTTGTCCGAATAATGATGTGCCATAGTTTCTTTGTGGTGATGAACGTGATCAGTGGCTCCTACCAAAGTTAGCTTGAGCCAGTTGACCTGGCAATGGTCTTATTCTAACGTTTCTATTATTATAGATATCCAGAAGAGCAAGGTCACTAGAGTGTTGTTTGCGAAAGCCATATTAGTTATCATGGAGAATGGGGAAGCGGGTTAGGAAATTATCAAACCTGTTATTATAACGCGTTCAAGGACTTGCTTGGAAGAAGAGATATTGCGCGTTAGTTGGAGAAGACATTTGGCCATGGGATCAAAGGAAAAATTGATCATTTTGATTACATACTTCGCAGAAGTAAACCATTTTCCCACTATAAATACTAATAAATTTTATAATTACCATTTATTGGTTATGGCAATTGTAAAGGTTGCACATTTTCATGAAAATGAATAAAATGCCATCTCAATTTCTTTTCTGAATATCAGTGATCAAGGGACATACACTATGCTACATTGACTCAAGCAAATAATGGCATTATCGACAAGTAAATCCACCGGGAAATCCACCTGGTATTCAGCGGACAAAGCACTTCAGATTCCCCTTTGTTTAGTTGGAACTGCGGAGCCTTTGTTACCGTGCAGTTGAATAGATGTCAGGCGTTATAGACTGGTTATCTCCACCCAGTTTAGGGTATACGTTTCACATAGAAGTCTCAAGTACGCAAATGAGGTATTACCTTTGATTCCGTCATGCACTGTATGATGTTGTGCAGTAGCGCAGGACGGAATCAATGGCAACTCTTTTGTATACTTGGGACATCTATATGAAACATCTACCCAGTTTTGATTGAGCTGGCCTCGTTCGCGACAAAAATAAACTTTGAGGTTCTACTGTGAGTTCAATAATTTTGACTGTATATTTCATCATTTATTGAAAAAAGAAACTAATGTGAACAAAACTCACGGTGGATATTTTGCTTGGTAAGCTGTGACCTAACATTTTTGTGCAGAACCAAGATCCATAACGTATTGCGGGACCTCATTCCTATTCAATTTACCACCAATTTAGAAAAATACAAAAGAATGCGGTCTAGCGACCTATGCTAACAACACGATAAATTGAAAAGAAATGGGGTTACGCGGCAAGTAACTGTAAGTTAAGTTTTGTTTCTGCACAAAGATGTTAGGTCACAGTCTGCCAAACAACTTTCTTTCATGATTTTTTGTTCATCTTTATTTCCTTTTCGGAAAAATGATGTAATGTATGGTCAAAGTTAATTGAACGCACAGTAGAAGCCTAAGATTTATTTATTCGTGAAAGAGGACGGGTATCTTGCGCTTTGCGTAATGAAAAAAAAATAGCTCAATCTTAATCTGGTGATGAGCACGTACCGGAAATCCTTTTTATCTGGAAGTACAGAACCATTGTTATTACCCATAGAGTTGAAAAGTAATTTGTATTGCTTTATCCTCTGAATACCGAGCGGATTTACTGGATATCAACAGTGCTATTATTTGCTAGAGTCAATGCTGCATGATGTATATCTACTGGTACTGATATTTAGGAAAAGAAATTGTGATGACATTTTATTCATTTTCAATCAAATGTGCAACCTTTGCATTTGACATACCCAAGAGTATTGAAAGGTATAATTAGACAATAATAACTGCGCAGAAATCAGTTACTTCGCCGATATGCGTAACCAATGTCCTTATGCAAGCAACTTTCTCTCTTTGATCCCATGGAGTACATGGGAAGGATCCTAAATCCCATTTAGTTTGGATTAATTTTGTTTTAAATAAAGTGATCGTAGTGTTGGTTATTTTCCTTTTAGTATAACATTTATAGAATTTTGATGTCACATCATCTATAAAACGGGGATTCATTTTGTCACAGAATGTGTTTTGCCTTTTAAATACTCAAATAATCATTTCGAGTTGGTTTGACTTATACATTCTAAGTTATGGTTTGCATGGATTATTTTTGAAATGCATTTTTTAAATATATTTCTTAATTAAAAAAAGAGTCACTTTATGTTACTTTACCCAATCAAACGTTACGCATGTACGTTTTTATTATATTTTAAAGTTACCAAGGTCCAAAATTTTATTTTGCTAACGTAGTGTTTGTTATTTCTTAAATTATAAACAAATATAGGTATTTTGGTCACATTTGGAAGACGCAAGTCTGCGCCTGAAAAAAGGGAAAACTGAGGGAAGGTCCTCGTATGCAATTAATTTATAGAGGACCGGGGGACACTCCCATTACTCCCATTTTTGAGGTGACGCGTATGTAAGGCTGTCAAGACTCCCATTTTCAGCATCGTTGTCACCAAAAGACCCCATATGTTCTAGAAATTTCACCCAAAGCCCCCATATTTTTTGGAAAATTTTACCACTGTCACCCAAAGACCCTTACTTTGGGAGGAAATTTTGAAAATTTTCACCCAAAGACCGCTATTTTTTTAGAAAAAATATAAAACCAAAGACCACATTTTTGGAGTCCTCTGTCACCGAATGCCCCTGGGTTTCGAAGCGCCAGCCTTACACCATATCCAATTCATATGTCAGCCCCCACCCATAGAAGACAATAAAGTGAACTTTATGTCACCTAACCCGACCCACTTTCAAAATAATAGGAAGGGATACGCATGTAGCCCACGATTATCTGCGTCACAGACTGCGTGTGAATGAAAAGAAACTTATATACTATTTAATTGATTTCACAGGAGGCCCTAACTATATATAAATACTGACTTCACTACTCTGTGTATGGGTCAAATAGAACAAGATAGTTGCACATGTTTGTATAGTGATTGCACCTTTGTTAACACTATTTGATTTAAACATGGAACCGTATTAAAAGAAAGTGAGATTCATGAAGGTCTTTTGTGAAAGGTCAGGCATCATCACCAGCGGCTGCGGAAACCCATATACGTCTAATGCAAACGCCTATTCGAACTCCTGTCTATTTAAAATCACTCTCGTGTGACAATATTTTCAATGGTCCTCTCTTCTGTTAATAAATAATTAATCAAAATTGCTAATGAAAACCGCACGAACCTCGTACCCACCAGTGCTCATGCCGCTCACCAAAGTTCGAACCCTTAAAACTGACCTCTTAACGGTTATATGCGTCGTTGGCGTTCCAACTGGTATAGCGGTAGGATGAAATCACGGGCTGAGAAACAGAAAGCCGTAAGTCATAAACATTTAACTCAGAGTCAGGGCCTTCAAATGGGCCGTTTTTAATTATAAGTCTTATTTTTTATTCCTGTCAGTAAACGGATATTGTTGATGGTACGAATTCATTTGGAGAGGGATGTGTTGAAATCAAAAACTAAAAGTCGTAGGCCTATTAACAGCTGAAATGCTCCACTTTGTTCAACAGAATAAAATGCTTGAACCCATTTTACATAGACTTTTTTGTATCGAATGTGCAAAGGCTTCAAATAAGATCCAATTGAATAGATTGTCGGAAAAACTGAGACACATTATCGATTCCTTTGTTTGGAATCAATCAAAGAATGGATAAAGTGTCATGAACATCGAGGCTGGGTGAAGAGGAGGATTAGGCCACGTAAATATTGTGGTTTGTAACGAATAAATGTAAACGTATCAGATTTTCTAATATCCCTTAGTGACGTAAAAGAACTTTGGTGAGTAATAATTACTTATTCGTATCATTTTCTTTTGTTGAATACTTCAGAGTTTGTTCAAGTCTGGTGTTTGGAAATTATTCAATGCAGTTGCCTTGTAATATTTTCTTCGTGAGAAAAGGGACGTTTTTTTTTAAATTATGACCTTAATCTGATCCGGTATCGTGACATCGAATTTCTAATGTATTAATTGGGTAAAGCATGCAACCTCTCAGAACGAATGGAATCGTCGACACGCCACCAAAACTTGTAATGAATTGACAGGAATAAAAAATCCTACTACATGTATAGTACTAGGGCCTGAGTCCCATTTATAATAAAACGGAATAAACCGCAACCCTAAATATGATTATAGTAGATTTCAAAATAAGTGACACCTCATTAAACGTTTTAGCTCTGTCCATTCACTGTGAGAGGTAAGAGGAATTATTTTAATGGCCACAGGTAAAAAAGTTTATAATACTCATACAATAAAATGTAGCTATAGTAGATTTCAAATTAAGTGAGACTCCATGCATATTTGGATAGGGATGGTATTGATATGGGGCTCAATCCCCGGCCATGCAGAGACTAGGCCTTTGTTGCCATTACAAAACATATTGTGTCCATGTACAAAGTTCCTGTACAGAATTGGCTTATTGGAATCTGATACATTCAGTTCTGCAATGGTCTGTTCATGATAGAATGACTTATGCCATGGTTGACCGAGATGTTAAATCCGCTTTGCTCTAATCTCTTAATACAAGGTCGGCCCATTTTTGAAGGCCAAATAAAAACTTAGGTGTGTTATGTGTGCATTGATATACAAATGCATTATTTCTCCAATGCCGTAATAAGGAATGATATTTTGCAGTGTCAAAGGTAAGTTATGTTCAAATAATACCGTTAAGATGTGAAATAATTTATTGTTGGTCAACATTTATTTACTAGCCACATTACTACACATTTTATGAGTACCATAACCTTTTTTACCTGTGGCCATCAAAATAATTCCTCTTACCTCTCACGGTGAATGGACAGGCCTAAAACTTTTAATGAGGTCGCACTTATTTTGAAATCTACTGTAGTAGCCGATTCTATATAGGAACTTTTTTACCATGGTCACAATATGTTTTGTAATGGCAAAAAAGGCTAGTCTCTGTATGGCCGGGGATTGAACCCCCATATCAATATCACCCCTGTCCAGATATGCAAGGAGTCTTACGTAATTTGAAATCTACTATAATTTGTTCTAAATGAAGTTTTTATCATCTAAAAATGTAGTTTTAGATTGTCTCTTAAAGGTCCCAGGAAATGAGATGATAAACCTACTCCAAATATTTATGGGACATTCCATTCCAATAAACAGGGCCAGAAAAAAAAATACACTACCTGTGACATCATTAGTGAAACTATTGATTATCAGTCAGTGTCATGAATAGATTCACACAGTCACCTGGAATTTTCTATTACTCTCTGAAAAATCAATTATACCCAATCACCAACCCAAATATTGAATGCTTTCTGATCCCTCCTTGTAGACTTGACACAAACCACATCAATTCTATTTGCATTTCCTGGGACCTTTAAAGGCTAGTCATAATGCGGTGAATGCGATAAATACACAATATTCACACATACGCTAGATTCACACACACAGCACAATATATGTTTAAAGTGATTTATTGGTATGAATCAATCGACACATATATAATGAAATATCCCTAAATAAAACGTACCAGATGGTTTTCATGGCCATTGGAGTATTCCTTGCGATAAAAATCCAGATTTATTCCGACAAATGACACAACTGTACAGCAATCATGGAAGCTTCCATGTTTATTCCCTGTGGTATATTTAAAACGCCGCATGCAATACCGAAACAGAAGCCAGCGAAAATATATCACGTGACGTCAGCAATTTTGCCACAAGCCTCATCCTTGTGAACTTCGTTGAGCACACAAAGGATAGGAGCGAAGTTCGTTTAGAAATTTTTATTGCAAAAAAACTACACTTTTTAAAACCTCAGTGATTTGAGAAAAATGTAAAGAGGGGTGTTTTAGATTTCAGTTTTAGTTGGCCTAAACACTAACAATCCATGAAAACGTGGACATTTTAAAAGGGGTCGCGTAATATTTATAGTTTTATCGCAGTCGCACTGTAACCACAGATCTCTATACAATGGATTGGCTACACAACAGTAATTGTATATTAGATGAATGGAGCAACGGGCTTGGTCTACCGAACACAATAGCATTGAGACACCTGTTTAACAGAAGTTGTATCCCGGGTGCACGTTTTAGAGACATGCCATCCCATACGCACAAATACAATGAGCTCACTGAATTGGCGTGATTCTGTAGTCTGTTATGTCGCTTATCCACATTTCAATGGGAACAAATTTTGTATAAATGACCGACTCTTAACCACTCTTTTTGGATGACCAATATGGCCGTCAGTGCCTCAATTACGAAGCCCAGGTTTCCAATCCATTGTATAGAGATACAATGTACCGAGTAGCGCTTCTTTGTATGATGAAGAGTTTCCTAATTTTATTTTAAAAACTATATTTCTCAAGAATCCCTAATATAAATTAGGCACAAATGTATGCCATTTTTGATAAATTTATATATTTTAAAGGAAAACGTTAAATTAAAGCTGTGTTTTTAATTCCAATGTTAAAAGTAAACGCGATAGTTTCATACAGCCCAGAACTTGACTAACCACCGATCATCTTTCAATTGGTGTGAAAGACTAAACATGGCTTGTGGCAAAACGATAGCGTAAATAATAAACATGGCGGCTTCGTTAAATCGTCTACTGCTTCGAAATTTAAGCATGAAAATGGTGTTTTCTTCGCAAGGAATACTCCAATGACCATGAAAACCATCTGGTACGTCATATTTAGGGATATTTCATTATATATGTGCCGGTAGATTCATGCCAATAAATCCCTTTAAAATTGACCTCTTAATGGTTATGCGTCTTTGGCGTTCCAACTGGTAATATAGCGGTAGGATGAAATCAAGGGTTGAGAAACAGAAAGCCCTAAGTAAAAAAAAATGGAACTAGACTGTAACTCAGAATCAATGCCTTCTGTTGGGCCGTTTTAAATTAAAGAGACAATGGCACATTTGAAAAATAGTGCGCCATCTAGATTTGTCAAAATTTCTATTTTTGCTTGGCTATACATTAGCCCTCACCTGAAATTATTAAGCCTAAATCAGCGCGCTTATAGGTAAACAGAATGATTTTATAATTAAAGGTCCATGGCCCGATCGCTAATAGCCTCGTCCCCAGAAGCCCCAGAATTTACCGGAAGTGGTCAACATTTTGGTATCAAAAGAAAGCTACTATTTTTCTCATTTACCCTGTGAAATCTTAGAGCCAAAGGATGTTTGGTTTGGAAATTATGAGTGAAAATGTGCCCCATTTTGGTCGACCAATATTAATTTTACACAGTGCTCTATGGGCTTACAAAATCACGTCTTTAGCTCTCGCATCAAAACGGACTGGAATAGTGGCGCGAAACTTTACAGATGGGGGTTTGGAGTGAAGGCCAATCTATCAAGATGAAAATTTCATATCCTTAAATCGGGCCATCCCCCTTTAATATCGCCGGCGACATTAATTCAGCAGACGACCCAGAAATGGCGTGTAACACATTAAGAAAATACACGCCAGAGTTGATTCTCACGGCATGCCCTTTGTTTGACCAGTCTGGGACCTTTGTGGTTTTAATATCAATGAGTACGAGTCTTTGATATTCATTAATAATAGACACATTTATTGATTAAAGTTACGGTAAACTTAACATTTAGCCTACTAAGTTGAATAAATCCTGACATCATGTGTAAAATATACAGGTCAACATTAATGAGTCCCCCCTGACAAAGGTACATTTTTCTGGAAAAGTTAGGCTCTTTGACCTGTTACAAAAATGTAAAATGTACACTGCAATGTTACACATTTAATGTGCAAAACAAATCACACAACAGTTAATCTTCTCCCTGAAATGACGTCATTTATTAAATTTGATGACGAATTAAAAATGACACTTTCGTGCATTGGGTTTTTACAATAGAGAAAATCCCGGAGAGAAGTACCAACATGTCTAGTACAACACAGGAATACCACAGACACTTGAATTTGGTTCAAATGGATAGCTATCGTTATCTGCTTTCCATTGCTACCAAAATGAGTACCGTACCAACATGCCTAGAATTACGTCAGAATAACGTTATAAAGTTCACATGTCAGTAAAACTGTCAATTTCCATACACAGTGTAGAATAGGGGAACATTCTACACTGTGTAATATGTGTACGTTGTCATACACGTGTATGCGTGTGTGTTCGTGCGTGCGTGTGTATGCGTGTGTGCCTGATTTGAGTAGTAGATCAGGTGAGTATGAGTGGATTGTGTGAGTAGGACTATTGTAGGGGGAAGATGTGATGTGGTGTGGTCTTTGACGGCGCCTAAGTTGGATTTTTTCCCCTCATATTTCAGGCCGTTTGCCGCAACGTGTTGGGATTTACGGTTTGGGTAGAGTCTTTTGGCCAACGTCGACAGGTGGCTTGCCACGTGAGGAAATAACTATAGCAGAAGCTCTCAAAGAAGTTGGATATACTACCGGAATGGTTGGCAAATGGCATTTAGGTAATTAAAGCTGCTCGATGATTTTCAAAGAATGCACGAAATCCTCCATTTCTCTCTCTAGTTCTTGTTTTCGTTTCTCTTTGTCTTCTTTTAGAAAAAAAATGGCTTTTCGATTAAAAAAAACCAGTTTTTTGATCGATAAACTAGGTTTATCAAAAACCTAGCTTTTCGAATCGATAGACTTGGTGTTTCGATTCGATTATTTTCTGATAAAATTCGGTCGATTGAGCCCAAATTTATTGGTCGAGCTATGAGTTTCAAAAATATTGGGCGAGATGCAGTCGAGCCCAATATTTTAAAACTCATAGCGAGACCAATAATACGATTTTATGATTATCATTTTCGGATCCGATATTTTCAACACTTGGACTCCTCGAAACATGATGATCATAAAAATCGGAGCGCTCTAAAAACGTGTACCAGGATGAACTTGAACCATTATGAGCCTAAAATCCCGGTGAAAATTGAGCAAACTATACTTTTTTTAAATTCTCATGTCAGATCTTCTCTTCAGTTATCCTTTAAAAGAATATCAATTTACTTTGATTCTCATTTCTCTGACTTTCTCTTCCAGATGTTATGTTCCTCAAGGTTCTATTATGGGCCCACTTGGTCTTTCTTGTCTGTGCCAATGACATCTCTTTCTTTTTCAAACATCTTCATTCATAACTATACATTTACCATTCGTACCCACTCTATATCGTGTACTTCATTCCGTCAACGGAATAAAGCACATGATAGGCAGTAGGTGCGAAGGATGTAATTAATCTCATATCTTCCTTGGGTCTCTTTGCCGATGGCACCAACACCTCCCAACTGAAATATACTCAACACTTTATATACTTATTACTCATTACTCAATGTAATAATCTGGTTAAAATTTAATTAGCTCTTAACTTTAGTCAAACAAATTATATTTACTTTACTTTCTAAATGTAAAGGATTGAAAATTTCACTCTCCAAAGAGTTAACTCTTGTAAATCACTCCAAAATGAGTGGTTTGTACTTAAAAAGAGCGAATTTTCACTCAGAGTGACGCGAAGGGACCTTATACACATCACGCCGATACTTTTGTTTGCTGAATGATGGGACGGTGTCTCCAATGTCGACTTCTCATCATGAATAACAGCAGATGAGAACATTAAAGTGACTGTTGTACCATATTAAATATATGAATGCAAAGGCTCTTTCATTTTTATTCATTGCAAGATTTTGTTTTTATTTTCATTATTACTACATTGTACTATTAATTATTGTTAAAATTGCTTATTTTTTATTCATCACTGTATATGCGAGTTTATTGCAATAAAACTATTATATTATACCATAAATTATATTACAATAAAAAGATTGATAACCTTTTTACACGTGTAGGGTTGTTCTTGAGATGTTATTGTGAAATGTGATGTGCGAGAAAAACAAATGTCATTCTGATTTAAAATTTGAACTTTCGTTCTGTCGTTTCTCTTCTCTGTCTTAACTTTATCATTTTTATGTTTGTTTCTTTTTGCCCCTCTTGAGGCGGGAACGAACATTTGATGAAATGATGATTGAATGAAAACAGCGGGGCTATGAGGCAAGAAATTCATTGATGATTTTGATAGGCGGGCTATCATTGAAGGATCCATCAGTGGCCGATTTATGCATTAGTTTATTTATTATTTGTATTTTCATTTTTGTTATTTAGGGATATTTGTGTTCTTCCATAGGAGTAAATGCTTACAATCACACCGATGGGAGCCACTTGCCCTACAACCACGGATTTGACTTTGTTGGTCTAAATTTGCCTTTAAGCAATGCATGGTGGTGTGACGAAGAAAAGGTAAAATATAATAATAATAATAACTCTAACGAACTGATAGTTACGAACTTGCAAGCACTCGCCGTCATCGCGTTACAAACTTGCAAACTCGCCGGCATAGCGTTGTAAACTTGCAAACTTAGGCCAAGAGCATTAGCTTTAACCTGGAAATAGCTCATAACAAGCTGAATTTTTCAGGAGAGGTCCAGGAATATGAGTAGAATAACATACTAAAAGTCCCCGAAAATCCCCCTGGAGCTCTCTCCAAAATTCAAGATGGCGTCCAAAATGGCCGCCATTTTCCATTTTTTATCATAACTTTGCAACCAGACAAGTTGGAAATACAATTAAAGTGTCTATATATATGTTTTAAGGCACGAAGAATCTATTCAAGTCATTATTTTGAGAGTTAAAAACTCACAAGTATCCAAAACTAAGATGGTGTCCAAAATGGCTGCCATTTTTGTATGCGATGTGGCTATTTCTTAATCTTTAAGGATGCTGGCCCATACAGTTTAGGAAATGCATGTATGTATCTATTGTTAATAGAGCTATCCGGCAAGTCTCTTAGGATCATATATCACTCACTCCCATATTTAAAACATTGTCTCATAAACAATTATGATTAACCATCTGGCTTCTGATTTTTTAATATTTATAGGTATAGCTCTTTCAGTTCTTTCGTTCGTCCGTGCAAGTCCAAAATCACAGTGGAAGCTCCGTCTAAAACCAGCTATCAGCCTGGATTCTCCATGAGGACTTGTAGTTCTGCACAGTGATCTTATGATGTGGGCTAATGGTTTGAGGCTCTCCACAATCGCAGTTTAGTGAATATTCCACACCTATCTTGTGAAGGAAGTGCTTTATACGACCAATTCCAGTTCTGAGTCTGTTGAGTTGACCCTTGCTTTCCTATCAATGGTCATAGCCTTTGGACTTGGCTTAATGGACTTTCCACAAACTGCTTTAAAGGCAGAGGATGACCCTTGCTCAGACCATCTGTCATTGATCCGTTGATTGATAGGGAACTGCGATTGCAGTTCAGGGATTGGTATGCCAAAGTGATTCTGGAAGTCTTTGATCCTCAAAGGGTTTTGGTCGAGATATTTGGCTACCGTAGGTTATCACAACGTCTTGGGCGAGCTTGATGCGGCTGAAAGTGCCTCCTAAGGTTACAGGAGCTATGGCCAGAAGAATTGGCAGATATTCGACAGGCGCTGCAAAAGGCAACACTAAAAAGTCTTATCCAATCTCTCATTCAGACCGACATCAATCTTGTGTGAGTGTCCACTGTGGCTCCATACTGCACTGTGGCATCGTATTCAGCAGTTGTGTAGGCGAACAACAGTTGATTATGTAAAGTGTCAAAAATGCACCCCATCCAGTTCCACCCGCACCAGCGTGCCTTTGAAGAGATTGACACTAGACTAGCGTCTTGGCATCGACTGCCTTTGGTGTGTGATTGCACGTAAGGCTGCGGTCATTATGACGGCAAGGTAATTTGGTGTTCGGACTCCGTGGACAAGTTATCTCCATCTAGAGCTGATGTTAAGTTCTCTTTGCGCATCGATTTGCAAGGTGAAAGGCAGGGGAGCGGACGTCTTTGGATTGCTGATTTCAAGTGGCGCAACCGCGGAAGATTTGGCTTACAGTGTTAGGTCTTTCTGCGAAACACTGTTTCTAAGGCTTCAAAGGAATCGGCAGGCTATTCCCAGTGGCCGTATGTCTGCTTAGGAGTTCTAAGCGAAAATCTCTCCTTTGGCATATCGATACGTAAATGTTGCAAATACTGGGTGCCAGACAACCTTGTGGGACATCACCATGTCTCGATGTCATTAACTATCTTGCTTCTGATTCGGTTTGTCGATTTACCTCTTTGAAATCCAGCTTGGTGTGGGGTAGATTTGCCTATACCGTATACATGATCCTATATAAAGAGTATCAGTCTCTCAAGCGGCTTATAGATGGTCGAGATAGCAGCGATAAGGTCTTTACCTCTTGGCTCATTTGCGGTTTTCTTGGGCTTCAGATGGCAAGGATCCTTTGGAGTCTTCATTTGGATGGACTATTTTGACGATCCCAAGGGCGTAGAGTAGAGAGGAAGAGTTGGATCCATCGCATAGCTTCAGGTGCCATATTCTTCAAGATTAACTACTCTTTAGTCTAGTAGATTTGCATGGAGTAGTAAACTGAAGCCGTATATTCCTATAAGACACAGCATCCCAATTCTTCACAGTATGTGAAACTAAATGATTCTAGTTTCTTCTTGCCGATGTGAAGCTTGATTTGATTAATTTTTTTAAGACTTGTAAAAGGATTGCTGGGACAATATGTACATATCATAGGAACAATGACAATAACGACAGCAGCTCTATCTGATACTGGCTATATAGCTAGATTTGTTGATACAATTAACATGTCTGTATCTGCTTCTGCCGGCTTGACGGAGTGAGGGAGTTAAGAAGTTGAGAATGATCTGGCTTAACAGTTTGACACAACTAACTCCGCTCAGTGAGTGGCATTCTGGTAGCTGGTAAAAGGCCTAAGGGCACTTTAAAAGTTTCCTGCTATTGTGATCTGTCTATGTATCTAAGGTGCCAGTTGTACTCATCAAGATGCCGAAGAGGGCTGCTCAAGTAAGAATTTGATTCACAAAGGGCGAAAAAGGAGAAGAGGCACAGCTTGATGGGATATGTATAGTCCACTTTCCTTTATTACAGGACCTATTTTTGTCAAGTGTAAGACTCAGTATGTGACATTAGCCATCAGTGGCACATTACTTTTAGATGGTGGGGCATGCCTATCTATGCTGTATTTTTCGTAACCACGTCCAAACGGGGGAAGACAAACCGCAGTGTGAATAATTAAAAACAACTAAAATCCAATAACCATCTTGTTCGCTTAATAAAAGTGTCCATTCGTTGAAATCGATCCATGCCACCATTTATTCTTTTCCCCATATCAATGACAATGGATCCACATAGTACTTCAGTGCAAAGAATGGATCTAAAGAGTTCAACAATTGGCTCGTATGCGCAGGAGAAGAATCACTTTTCATTCTTTTTCATCTTGAGTGCAGGGCGACTGTTATATTGCCACGCATTTGAAACGGTTTTAGGTGTTTTATCACCTCCCCGATTCATATCAGATTAGTAATAGTTGTGCAACTACACGTTCACGTCCAAATCTCTAATGCAACGAGTTAAATGTTAGTGCACCTTCATAATACATTTGAATATTAATCATTATCATAGGTTCTCTTTCCTGCCAATGGTGCAATTGGCCTGGCCGAAAGCTGACCGGTCAGGGTAAATATTTTGGTCCTATGAGTTTTGGTGCCATTCTTAACTAATGAGTTTATTAGATCCCTGTACATTAAGTCATATGTATGATGTATTTCTAAGCATTCTTAGTTCAAAGTTAGGATCAAAATATAGCAAATGCTGGCCATTTTTTAGTTTTTAGCGCCATTTTTTTTGGTTACCTATTAGTTTTTGGCATATGGCACCCAAGAAATGCATTATATTAGATTATTTGTGCCTAATACACTAATGACACTGTCTTTATAATTTGTCGGGCACCTGAATTATGATACAATTATATGAACGGGGCGGGCCATTTGGACATGGCCATCTTGGTTGCGGGTATCTGTCTAGTTTTGAAACTCTCAATAAGACTCTTATTAGAATACCTGTGCCTTAAAACATATGTTTCGATACTTACTTTGTATTTTCTCAACTTGTTTGGTTGCAAAGATATGAAAACAAAAATTGTAAAATGGCGCCATTTTGATCGCCATCTGGTTTTTTGGGTATTTTTCAGTTTTGAAATTTCAAAATAATGACTTTCTAAATTCTTGTGCCTTAAACATATGTTTAGACACATAATATGGTATTTCACATGTCTTGTTGCAAAAATATGATAAACAATTTGGAATGGCAGCCATTTTGCCGCCATCTTGATTTTGGAGAGAGCTCGCGAGATTTTTTCGGGGACTTAAATATTATTCTGCTTATTCTAGACCTATCCTCGACCATGCAGCTTGTTATGAGCTATTTCCAGGTTTTGCCCTATATAATCTAATGCTCTTGGCCTACGCGCCGGCATGCGTTGCAAACTTTCAAACTCGTCCGGCATAGCTTGGCAACTCGACGCGGTTTTTTCCAACTAGACGCTTTATGCGCGCTCTAGCGTGCCATATAGTTAATCATCATCACTCAGCTACTACGTTTAGTGAAATATGATCTAACCAGCAAGAGTATTGCTTGTGATACCAAACTGGTTTCAATGCCTTTTATCAAATATCACGGTCAATGGTATCCAAGGCAGCACTCAAGTCAAGCAATACGAGTAATATAGCCTTATTAGTATCCAGGCTTTAAGTAGGACTGTTAGAACCTTCGTAAGTTGGCATTCACACTAGTAAAAAATGTTTGTAATTTTAGCGATTTGTTGTCATTTTCCTTGCGTCAAATGGCCCTTTTTTTGTCTGCGCAATTTAAACCTTATAAACTTTCAAACGGTAAAACATACTTCCCTTCACTTTCAAACGTTTTAATAACACTGAAAATATTATGAGTATGAACTTTAACTGCTTGTTAAAATGATGTTTAAATTAATATTTTTGCTGTTATTCTGCCATCGATTTCCAATGATTATTGTGCCCTTGTTCAGGCGAATATATTATGCTGACAATCTGTACTTTGGGTCCATATTTAAGAAATAAAGGGTGGTGCAGGTATCCTTTATGAGCGAATAAAATAATGGTGTCCTAGTCGGAAATAAATAAAATATAATGATTAGAGCGCACCGCTTCCTTATTTTGATTTTTTCCTGCGAGGATACATATGAGCCCATAAATAACACTGCAAACCCTTATTTCTATTCTATTACCGAAAACAGGTGATATAATACACATGCATCGCGAACCCATTATTATTAGATAAGGTCTCCAAACAGACCCTTCGCGAATATAATATTCGTCTAGAGATTTGTTGATCTTGCTAGTTTCTGACCATGCGAGCCGCAGGCGAGACTTCAGAAACTACAACGAAACATATGCTCATAGAGACCCTATTATATTCTCGAGATGGTTTGTTTGGAGACCTTATCTTACATAACCGTCGAGCAAAGGAGTAATGGACTTTTATCCATTATTCGCCACCATTTTGGATATACTTCGTTCATAATTTTAAACGTTAAGTGAACATAAGGCCGAACTTTTTCTTTAAAAATAAAAGCACCAGACGCTTCCTATATTCGCATGTGTACGAGTCTATCACCAATAGATAGCTCCAAGGTGTAATAATCTACCCGAGGTATTCGATCTTTGGGCATTCGCCTGGATTTATTGTATAGCTCACCTATTGAAACTAAAACCCCTAGGGAATCTGTGTTTTTCGGCTTAACTGTCGTCTTTGTGTCAACAATCACTCACCAAGACAAAGTGTGTGGTCCCGGTGCAAAGCACTGACTGTACGAAGTCCCCATTTCTTACCCCTCGTGCCAGATACGATTATAATTCAAATACACCATCACTGACCCAACAGAATTTATATCATTTAATGAGTGGACTCGTGAAAAGCACTAAGCATTAAAAATTTTTGGTTGATGTGGATTGCTTCCCGCCTTTACGGCTGAAATTAGTGCATGTTTTGTTAACTGCACCCACCGCATTGTGCACATCCTGGGTGAAATTTTGGGAAATTCGCGACAGCGACGCCGCTGAGCACACTATATATCTCCTGGTGTTCTGGTCATGCCGGTATGCCATATAACCTTCTGTCATTATTTCTTTATCTAAGGTCGGATGAGCGATCACAATGTCCCTCTACGTTGTTACAGAGTTGGGAGCGTCTTAGGGAGCCACTCTATCATTTTGTTATAGGCAATGGTCTTTTGGAATTAACGAAGCTCGATTTCGGTGATGATTAAAGTATAATACTTTTTTGTCCTACATACTTTTTTGTCGAATTGCTAGTTTTCAAAGTCAATTTGTCAGGGATAGTCCTCGTTGTGAATTTTCTTACAAAATTAAAAAAATATTGCAGTCCCACCTTTCTTTTGTGCAAAATAGTATATAAGAAGTCTACGATACTTGGTATCCCTAACATTAAATCTAACTTTGATGGCCAGAGTATGAACATATATACATGTGGACTTACTTTTTACTGTATATGACACATTGACATTCCTTCCTAACGGACGGCACAAAGCGACACCATAGCTTATTTATTTTAATACAATCCGTGCTTACGACATCCATTGAATACCGTATCCTGTGGCATTCAGTCTGACAGACTTTTGTTGTCTCGCAATAACTCCCTAATTACAGTGGTAGTTGTGCGTCATGGGCAGGTGTCCAAATGCTATTATATTTAAATAATCCTTCCCTTCCCCCGCAGACATGGTATAAAAACGGTGTTTCTACACTAATTCCTATAGCATGTTTGCTTTTGAAAAAAAAAAAAAAAAAATACATACCCATTATTTTTGCGGAAGTGTCATTAGCTAGCTAGATGACCATTATTTCAAAGACTGGTCATTCTCGCTAGCTAGATACAGTGTTTCTTCCGCAAAAATAATGGTCATGTCATAACAAAAGCGGACAATAGATAATATGAATGGAGATGGCTAAGCGTTATTGCAGAATAATGGCAGTAAAGGCCCAATCAGATGCGCATTTTCATAATTGGCAGCTAGAGGTAATAGAATGTTAATTTTGACTACATCGTCGGAAATAAACAATTTTCCACGATAAATACTATAATATCACGATTGTTAGTTATTGGGTATGTCCATTGTAAAGTTGCACATTATCATGAAAATGATACAATTTCATCTCATTCTTTTCCTGAATATCAATGACCAAGGATCTACAACCATGTGCTTCGACTCATGGCAAATATGGTGTTTTCCGCTTCCTCTAGACTATGGACGTAGACTCAAGTACCATAGGTATAACAAATTCTGTAGTCCCCACCAGGAGGCTAGGGCAAAACCCAGTGTAAATCACATACAATTAATTAAAATCAGAGGACTTCTGTTCCATACACAAAACTCTGGCAACATTTTCTTGAAAATGAATAAAAGGTCACTCAATTGACTTTTTCCAATATCAAGTGACCATGGATGTTTAGACTTCAGCAAACTTGAACTAATATAGTCTACACTCCGCCTTATGCGAGCCTTGTTATATTGCCACGAGTCATTGTTAATATTCCAGGTGTTATCACCTCCACGATTTCGCGGGTTAGAGTGACAAAATACTCGTCCTCTTTCGCAATACACTAACCAGTTTTACATTATAATATACGTCGTTGACCCTAAGTTTCTTTTGAAAACGCTTTATATTGAATAGAAATGTAGTTAATAAGGCAATAAGTTAAGGATTTTTGTTCTGGCACATTAATTCGGTACAAGCTTGCCGCAGCAACTTTTCCTTCCATTATTTTTTTTTTTTTTTTTTTTTTTTTTTTTTTTTTTTTTTAAAAAAAAAAAAGAAAAAATGCGGTCAAAGTTCATTGGCACGGACTAGGGAAGCACAAGATTTATTTCTTTGTGAGATGAGGATAAGTATGTTGTGCTTTTCGTCGTGAAAAAATACGGAGAGTCGCTAACACCTGAGCTGTTCAACTGCGAGCACAATATAACAATGGCCTGCACCCAGCAGATGAAAAGAAATCTGCAGTGTGTTTTTCTTTCGTCCACCTCCTACCGGCCGGATGTTCCATTTGTTTGCTGACTCTGGGGGAGTTTTCCGTAGACCTGACCCATCTACACACTTTCTTCTGACAACACTTATGAATTCGGACACCTTACGAATAAAACCTGTGCTTTATCGTGAATATTTTCCGAATTTATAAGTGTGTCAGAAAAAAGTTGCAGATGGGTCAGATTAACGGAAACTCCGAGTCTGAGTGATCCATGTCAGTCTGATTATGGGGAAGCTTAAATTAGGTGACATTTTAATATTCATTTTCAATTTGAATTCATTTTCAGTTTTATTTGGGCGGGAAAAACGGTTATGGGAGGGTGGTAGTGAGGGCTGCTTCAAACTCAACCCCGGTTGGGGACGAATTCAATACTCACCTGGGGGGCGTTTTCCCGGTTCTGCCCGTTCCGCGCGGTTCAATTAATCATTGATTTGCTGATTGCTTAAAATCGCTTAAAGGAGTCAGAAAATTGAGCCGAATTAAATGAACGCCTGAACCGGGCAGAACCGGAAAATGCCCGCCTGTTGAGTATTGATTTGGTCGGCGCTTCCTCGTCGACTACGAGCTCCGCCCGTCTTGCGGTTGTAACCGGTTTCTATATTCTAAACAATGAAACAAAGTTCCACTTTAATGGAGGCAAACGCAAAGTTCATTCAAAGCTATTCACATATTTTAGCTTCCGTGAAGGACCCTATACTCCGTGAATATGTTGGTTTTTAAATGCAGTGGCATATGTCTACTCCAAACCCCATAGGAGTGTGCTGTACTATAACGCCACCCTCATACCGCACCTTTTCCGCATTACGAATTGCGGACGCTTTGTCACTGATGCTATTTTAATTCATGAGGGTTGCCCCGACATAAGCAGGAGGCCATTCTTTCTCTACTTCCCGCTGGCACAGGCACAACGTGATCTGTTTAACAATGCAGGTTTCGTCAATTCATCAAAAAGAGGTGATGTAAATTTAAATTTTCATCAAAAAGAGGTGATGTAATATTTAAATTTTCATCAAAAAGAGGGGATGAAATATATAAATTTAAAGGGGTAAATGGCCTGATTTGATATATGAAGTTTTTCACGGTGATTGAATTACCTTGAACCCAATCCACACATGTGTAAAGTCTGGCACGGCCATAGTTCAAGTTCGTTTGATGTGAGAGCCACAAACGTGATTTGTAAGTCCAATAGAGTACTATGTAAAAAATTGGTCGACAAAAGAATCACATTTTGATCATTCATAACATCCAAAACAAACTGTAAACATGAGCGATTTCAACAGTGAAACTGAACAAAATATTAGCTTGCTAGTATATAGGCAAAATATTGAGCAACTTCCGTACATTCGTGCTCTGAGACAGGGCTATTTGGCGATCGGGCCATGGCCTTGCTTTAATAATCCCAAAAAAAAAAAAAAACCTGGCCGGATTAACAACATATTCAGTGTACACATTTACAGGTCAGAGAAAATATTACACCACAGTATTTTCCAATGATATTTACAACAGGACGTTACGGTGATAATATCAATGAAATGGCTGGCAGTTGTGGCGTACTTGTGAAGTTAAACGACTTGGACTGATTATAACACTATTTCATATTCACTTCGGATAATGACGCGCATCTTCATATGTCAACGAGTTGTGACGCATGCCCTTTAAAAGGTACATCTGGTATAAAATAGAAAGCAACTATATTTCAGTGGACCAATGAATGAAAGCTCTTTGAAACAAAGATAGCATGAGTGAATAGATGATTTATCTCAAGACTCCGGAAAGAGGAGGCAGAGTTTCCAAAACTGAAGTGACGTGCAAGTTTTATGCCGCCCGTAGAATGTTTTAATATCTCATCTATTAAAATATCAATTTATACGCCCAAGGTTAGTGCACAACCTACTCTGATAGGCAGGGTATACATCCACAGCCAACTTATATATCAACACGACCTCAAATGGAAGGGTAGGAAATCCACACCTCATCACTACTACATGAACGCACCACATATCACCTTTGTGTCACAGGGAGTCACAATCCAATCTTAACTTATGATTAACATATCCATCCTCTCACAATAACACACACACTAAGTACGTGGGGAGTTCGAGGCACACTACTAGCAAGTGCATGATCAAATCTCTTAGCACTAAAAACACAATCTAGCAACTCATTTAAAGTGGAGTTTATCACATATCTGAGGCAAATAATATTAACCGGAAGGGTAGAATATTATTGATTGACGCTCGAGTGTTCACAGCCGTGTTTTCATACTGCTGCCTTTCGTCTGAATAAATATGGATTCACCTAGTATTCTGGCCTAGTCCAGCACTTAACAATTTTACGGGCACTAGGGGTCGACACTATGGACGTTCCCACCTGGAAGCTTCGCAACACAGGAGGGAAAAGTCATTTGGATATTGTTTGGAAACTTCCCATACAACCAAATGACCTATCGGGCGATGAGAAATCTGAGCTACTGGAAAAACAACGCATGGATGTAAAACCGGCTACGTCACCAGTAGTCAAGCTTGGACATACCAACTTGAGTGGCCCTGAAAAGAAAGGAGGAAGAAGACACCATCGACTCGCAGGCGTGACAAACAACGTTTACTGGCGTGGAGGGCGAAGAAGGCGAAGGATAGGGAGGAATGTTTGCAGGTGGTCACCACGGTTGATTCTACCGAGCCGAAGAAGTCACCTGTGAAAAGTCCCACCTGTTTTAGTATACCAGATTCCGGTGCTGAGGAGCCCTGGAACACCCCGTACCCGTCCATTGAACTAACCAACACACCGTCATTCAACGCTAGCTGCATCGATCGTCCCAATTGTGAAAGATGCCTTAACAACAAGCCTGTCCTTTGTCTGAATACATCCACTCGTGTGAAGCGGAAAAAGAAAAGAAGACGTGATTGTAATGGCATATGCTGTTCATACTGCTTCTGGCGCAAATAGCCCTTGTTGCTGAAAGCGCCATTAATCCAAACAACCAACCAACCTATCCACGACCTATCTAATCCTTTAATATGCCAGTATCACTATTTGTCAACACAGTTTAACTCAGATGGGTAGACTAGCCACATCTAGAGATGATAGAGTACCACAAGTACCCGTAAGCCCTTAGTACTAATCATAAGATGAATCATAACCAATTGTATGAAATTTGTAAATAAAATCTATTTAGCTATAAGGAAACTTAGTCAATCAGATGGGTAGTTGAAGCCACATCTAGGAACGGTAGTAAGCCACAAGCAGTCCCTTAGCTTATTATGTTATCATGATAAGAATCTTGAAATTTGCATACACTTTCAAGTTTAAGTATAATAAAAGGCCTAAAAGGCCAATAGATGGTCCAAATGAGAAAAAACCCTATACCAAATCCCCCAAATACGAAAAGAGCAAAAGGAACATCAAAACACGATTTTAAGGGAGAGGAGGGGGGTATTTTTTATCACTGACCACAGAACAACAACACCACATCCTACACGGACGGCTACTTGCAACGTAATGGCACAAATGCGGGTAACGGCGGGAAAGGAAACAAAGCGCCCAGCATCCATAGCGAAGAGATGACCCACAACGCGAACAATAGGATGCTTACAGATGACCTCCACTTGAGATAATATCCCTTAATGCTTTTACGCTTCGCTGAAGCATAAGTGTCATATATTCATAGTTGCTATGTGTGTGTTTTTTTTTTATTAAATTCTATTTTGTGGAGGTTTCCGCCATCTTTTCATTTCAAACCTGGCTATATGATTATCTTAATCCTCGTCTAAAGAAAATAACTTGTGTAACACCAGCTAACCACATTTTGCTAAGGGGTAGACTGTCCCACAGTCTCGGCTCTGTTCTCGGATTCAGGGCACAGTAGGTTCAATTAACATAAAATCAAACTTATTTATTTATTTATTTGGAATTGCACTCACCAACAGGATGCATCCAATGTATATACAAAACAAATTAAAAAAAAATCCTAAAAAAATTCAGGCTGGGCCCTCCCTGCACCCTTGGGCATCGGTCCTTTTAATACTGCGCTGCCACATTTTTTGACCCCAATGGCCGCCCATACGCCCTCATACGAACCAGCTTGTCCACTGATTTAACAAAATTCAAAATACCACTCGCCCGCAGTGGATTTGGTTGACTCAGAGAGATTGTAGTCTTCATTACCAGTCGTTTATACCACAGACCCTGAGAGGGTCTAGCTAAGGGTTGGCTTCATAACTCAACCACCGGTTACTTGCCGGTTCCGCCCGGTTCTTCCAGGTTCGAGCAGGTTTACCAAACAATTAAACACGGTTACACCGCCATGAACCGCAAGTCAACCGACGGTTGAGTTTTGAAACCGCCCTAACGGAACGTCTGATATTGTATTAGTAGTGTAAGAGCAATAAAATAACACCCTGAAAAGATAGTACGAAGATTACTCTTTGTGAAGTCTTTGCTTTAGCTCCTGAAGTATTAATAGCTGGTAAAATGTATCGATGTTTGCATCATGAGTCGTCCAAGTTCATCCCAAAGATGTTCAATGGGTGAACGATTTGGCGATCTGCTTGGCCATGGGACACAAACGACGTGGTTGTCAACCAAAAAGTCAGAAGTTATTCTTGCTGTTTGTGGTCTGGCATTGTCTTGAAGATAAGGTCTTCGTTTTCCCTTATTAATGGAAGGACTCCAGGTCTTATAACTTCATTTGTAGCGTTTCGCAGTTAATGTACCAGTAATTGTTACGACCTTATGTCGTCGTGGGTTCTGCATAGTGTCAAATCAGCATAAATGATAGTTCTGAGAAACCGGCGTTTGAAAGTTTGAGTTACTTATGATGCGTGTAATTAAGTGAAATAAAAGGAAATGGCCTATTTTAAGGGGTGTAATTAAGACATGATGGTTACTACTGCGACAGTATTAAAAGACCAAAACAACTGTTTTTCTTATTCAAAATGGCCACTGGATGTGGTTCGATTGTTTTGTCAACCCCCTGTTTGATCTCGCTGTAATCTAAGGAGTCGACTACGTATTCGACTGCATTAAACCCGTTGATTCTAATGTTGGTATGGTGAGATTACTATAGCCTAACGGTTTTTACTATTTTAAATGATGATGCCGATGATGCTACAAGATAAGATAACGTGGCGGTGATGATGGTGGTAATAAGATGAATAGGAAACATCGATGCTTGACGACGACAATGATGCTACTGAGCGATGATGAGATCGATGTGATGATGATGATGATGAGATGATGAGACGACTACGACGATTGTCTAATGATGATGAAGACGACGTTGACGATGTCTAATGATGAAGACGACGACGATACGATGTCTATTGGCATTGTGTTTAATGTTAGAACAAACCATGCAAATTTGTTGCAAACGACTTCCATAAGGCGGTTAAATGGAAACTTCACTGTTCGCATTATCGTTTCGTTTGTAAAATTTAGCGCAGACTGCTCACATTACCCAACGAATTCATGGGTCATACACTCAGAAAATATAACATAATCTAAACAATTTGAGGGCACTAACAACGCTTATACAACACTTCCCAAAGAAAATATGCATTTTGTTCCCTTAAAGGAGGCGAGTTTTTTTAAATGAGTTATATTAGTAATTATTTAGTATTAACAGAATATCAAAGTTAACATCAAAGAAAATCAAACTTTTGCAATATGTTTACAATTAAATGGTAATAAGACTCATACAATATAACATAATCTTAACAATTTAGAGGGCACCCTAACGCTTATACAAACACATTCACAAACAAAAAATCGCATTTGTTCTGAAAGGGAGTTTTTTGTTTTTTTTAAAATGATAGTATATATTAGTAATTAGTTATTGCAGATATCAAAGTTCACATCAAAAAATCAAACTTTTGCAATATGTTTACACCATTCTATTTTGAAACAAACAGACGGTTTACTAAGGGGTGGGGTGTTTTAAACACCCCGAGAATTCATTGATTATAAAGCCTAGATGATTTCGGATTTGGTATACGTTTGGATAGCATGGTTCCACACCGTTTCTACGCTTCCCCAACATACCTAGTATGGGTTCACAATGACGTTCAAAGTGTCCAATTTGGCAAAAGTGGTCATTTCCTGTCCGCAGACCCACATCAAGTATAAAATGAAAAAATGAAATTTTGGCATAAAAAAGGTAGAATTTGGATTTTCATGCGGGTTTTGGCCTTAAATGATATGGAAAATGACTAGTTTTTCAATCAACATAATCAATTTTAGAGCCTTCAGCAGTCATGCACAATATTTAAACAAATGAACTAATAACTAAAGGTAATGCAGTACCATTTAATTACGCTAATGTCCTCGAGGATTTCGGAAAAACTAAATATGGCGCCCATTATTTTTATTTTTTCCCGCCCGAGATCATTACGAGCCCATAGATGATAATAACAATTCTATTCTTTAACAAAAAGCTGATTTTAATTTGTGTTTGTTTGTATAGGTTTTAAGTTAATATGGCCCTTATTTATGTGTATTTATTGTAATGCTGATTATGAAATAACTGATAAGAAAAATAGTGTCGAATCTGATATTTTGGTCAAATTGAGTTACTAGTT